>JAWPHD010023755.1:0-21261 GCA_037043455.1 Cyrtodaria siliqua
CTGATGTAAACATGGAATAAACTCTTCCTTAGGACAATACATACAAATATAATTCTCAGGATTATGTAAAAGTTCTCAATATTTGAATAACTTGATGGGTAAAGAACTCACAATTTTGAAAAACTGGGTGTTTTTGTAAAAAGTATGAGCAAAATATTCAAAAACTCAGCTTATCTGGACCCGATTTATTAAACGTCCTACGATAAGTCTCACATTTTAAAACTGTTCACATTTTTCCACCTAAGCATTCAGTGTAGACAATTATGTGTGCATTATGTGCAGAAATATCAAATGTATAAGAAAATGAAATGAAATCGCGTTCGTTTGAAAATTGTAAATCAAAGTAAAGAATTTAAGAAATTAACTTACGATCAAAAGTGTCGTAAGTTGTTTCATAAAACCGGCCCTGTTTTATTGATGTTTTATTTCATCTTGCATAATTATGTATTACATTTAGAGATGCAATTTTAAATTTAAATGCAACTTTTACATTAACAATTCAAAATAATGAAAGCGTGCATTTTTGATGTGTTTAATTACTATTTTATGTTATGCACAAATCTCAAGTAAGATGATGTACATAATTATTGTGCTGCTGTTTATAATACCAACAAAGCCAAGGCATGTGCTGCTCTGGCTGATAATGCACGTGATGTCTAGGGAAACACTGGTGCTGCTCTGGCTGATAATGCACCTGATGTCTAGGGAAACACTGGTGCTGCTCTGGCTGATAATGCACGTGATGTCTAGGGAAACACTGGTGCTGCTCTGGCTGATAATGCACCTGATGTCTAGGGAAACACTGGTGCTGCTCTGCCTGATAATGCACGTGATGTCTAGGGAAACACTGGTGCTGCTCTGGCTGATAATGCACGTGATGTCTAGGGAAACACTGGTGCTGCTCTGGCTGATAATGCACGTGATGTCTAGGGAAACACTGGTGCTGCTCTGGCTGATAATGCACGTGATGTCTAGGGAAACACTGGTGCTGCTCTGGCTGATAATGCACGTGATGTCTAGGGAAACACTGGTGCTGCTCTGGCTGATAATGCACGTGATGTCTATGTAATAGTTTTCACAGTATAAACTGTTATTATACAACTAGGAAAGGGATGTACTAAATTTCCGTAGGTTAAACTATGAAAAAATTAAAATATCCACAAAATGTAACGATAACTCCCTTAATGAGGTTTTTGATCTTCCAAAATAGAATGAAATTGTGTGATTGTGAGTTTGTTTAGATTTTAGATGCTAAATGTCTATATAAAAAGTAATTCGGAAAAGTTGAATCAGTGCAACAAATTTTTGTATTAAGATTTTTATTTTACATAATTATAAGATTATAGGGTATTTAAAGAAGTGTTTGTTTAATATGAAACAATTAAGTTTAGTATTTGTAAGCTCAGCCGAGCCATCACCCGAGCCATTATGGCTCTAAAGCGGAGCTATTATAAGTGACTGATCTTCGTCTTCCAAATGTAAATTTCTGTTTGAATGACTTTCTCCTCATACTTGTGTGCCGGATAGTGAAGACGCTGCATCTAAAACTTTATCACCTCTCACCGCTGATCGAATCCCACTGGGAGCACTTGTAAAGTGAGGAAAGTGTTGATTCTTACGGATGGCAGGAGGTATACAGTACCCATTAAAAAAAAATGGGGTGGTGCCTCTTTCACAAATTATTGACTGTCTTATATGGCCTAACATGTGCTGACAATGACGTAAAATACCATTCAAACTAACTTCATTGCTTCGTCAATTTTGACAAAAAATCACAGGAATGATCCTGAGCTCCATACCTTTCACTATTTTACAAATAAGGTCAATGTACCATCCACCATTACTAAAAATAATCCAAACCCTAAAAAACTACAGAAAAACCCTCAAGTTTTTACAGTTTTTCAGACTATCAATGTTGTACAAATGTAGTCCCCTGGATCAAAATGGCTCGGCCCCTTCTCTAGTGATTCATAGGGAAAAAAACAAACACTTATGCCTTAAACGACTTCTCAGAATCCTCTTAACCAAATTCACTTATAATATTAAATCAATACAGCATCCAAGATGGCCACCATTACTAAAAATAGCCAAAACCTTAGCAAATCTTCCTCTTAATTAATTAATAACTGCTGAGTTGATGTCAACAGTCATTTTTAAAAAAATTATCATAATTCCCCAGACCATCATCACGTTATACTGGATTCTAAAGTTTGAATACAGAAAGCATGTAAAACAGTTTTACAGTATTTTGAAAAAAACTTTGAAATTAAGTGCTAGACTGTCTTTTTCTAGGATTTTGTGAGATCAACTTTGTAATGCACACCTTATAGATAGATAACAATAATAAATAAAGTTATGCAAATGGGTATAAAAAAAAGTACTTTTGAAAAGCTATAAGAAGTGCAAACTGCTATCCTAACAGTGCATCATAAATAGGTACTTGGTTGTAACCTGCATAAATTTGAACATGCATTACAAGAGGTGAACGCGACACTGTCGTAACTATATATAAATAAAGAACAAGGTACAGTAGTTTTGTATTAAGCCCTCAAAATTTATGTCTATCAGATAAATAGAAGTTACAAACTAAAATATAATGTTTATGAAACGTATAATAAACTGGTTTAATAAAAAATGCCTAGAGACTCAAATTGCAGAATATTAAATCGTGGGAAGTGATTCTGTTAAAATAATTTTATGAGTGACAGAAATAATTCCCAGACTTTGACTTGTATGAATAGCCCAATACGGGCATTGTAAGTAAGAGAAAATGTTCTGCCAAATAAAACTGTTTGTTGTAGCTAAGTTTAAGTTTTTTTATTGAATCTAAATAATAACATTTTAGAAGAGTAAACAAAACAGTATCTAATCTTTAACATGAACTAGTGTTTGAAAAATGATTTATAAAAAAAATTGGCATTCCCCCATCAAACCATGATGGCATAGGTGTGTTGTCATTGTGTTTCTTACATGGAGGTCAGATGTAGGCGTTATATTTTGTCAAAATGTTACTTTTTGGGTGTTTTAACATCTGGACTGAGTGTCAAATATTGACTTGTATCTTCTTCAATATGTACTGTGTCACTCAATTTCAGAATGTTCCAAGATCAACCAATTATAGCTCTACTGGCCAAAGGCAAGATAGCCTTCGAACGTGATCAGTCATTGTCTTATGTCTTTCAGGCATTAGCTCATTCTTGTACAAACGGTGTAGCTTTAGGAAACAGTTTCTCATTTTCACCAGATTTTATTTGAAGGTTTGTTTCAATAATATCTTGGATAAGTTTGACATTGAATGAAGTTGATTCTTGCATTTCAGAGTTATTGCCCTTGATTATTGAAAACTAGGTAAGTTTCAGCTTGTGGACGCAATAACTTCAGTAAAGGGGTTATTAAAGGGACACACGACAATCTTGAAATTGTGAAAACTCACGGCGTCCCGTTAGTTTTTCTACATAAATAGCATTTATCAATCATTAATATTAATTATAAGAATAGTATAAAGCAAACTGTGTTTGCATATCACTAACTGTTGATTACATTTCACCAATAATGTTTTCAAACCTATGGTAGAATAACGAAGAAAAGTGGAAAACTCAAAAAGGTATTTAAATATATGCAAGCAGATTTAAAGTCAGAATGATACTGGATTATTAAATCGAGATGCTAAATTTAAAACTTGATAAACACTTCAAGATTACCATGTGTCCCTTTAAAACAAGGTAGAAGTTAGCTGCATTCAAGCTATAGGAGTTTTTGAAACCGTTGTTGTGATATTAAACGGATTACTTCAAATGAGCTGTTATTAACACCGATTTTAATCTTCTCACGATTTTAGAAAGAGAAATTTTAATCAAATGTAAAATAAATGAAAGACCATGAAGTAGATAAAAAATCAAAGATTAATTTAAAAAAAAACTGATTTAAGTTACGATAAAAAACAATGTGATATTATTACCTAATCTTTTAATGGGGATCTATACTTAATGCCATTAAAAGTGCAAGATTTTTTATTTTGTGTTTATTTCCAAGATCGATTGTAGTGTTATGTACATCAACATCAACATTCCCTATCTCCTGGTGACCGATCAAATTCATGTATTGAAAGAAGTAAAATCGGAATTATGCACTCGATCTTGGAGACATTTTAATTAAAAATAAACACAAAATAAAAAAACTAGCACTTTTAATGGCATAAGTATATAATTAGAACTCTTTCTATCTGGTTTTATGGGGAGAAAAAAAGAAAAAAAAAAGACAACAATTTTGTAATATATTGCTTTTGGTTGGTTTTAGTTGGAGTGTGGCTGCGATGCATTACTAAATTAAAACTTCATGTTCACGTGCGCACCATATAACAAATTAACCATGTATCCAACTTTATAAATATGCCCCCACAATAATATTGGGGTTAGGGTTTGGTGGAGCGGGTGTTGATGTCGGATGTGGTGAGTGGAGACGGAGAGTTAGGAGGTGTTGTTTTTTCTCTCCTTTCTGTCAGTATGTGCAGTTTAAGCTTTTGTTATTAATTACGTTTTTAATCGCAAACATGGTCAGGTTCAAATATACAACTTTTTTGATTGTACATGTGATTGAATCGCTGAATGGTGAGGGGCATATAGAGACAGCCATGTCCATCCATCCATGAAAGTTTGTGTGTCTGTCTCCTTCCACAGTTTTAAACCAGTTATTTAGAAACTTTAAAGGGTGCTTAACTATGATGTCAAGATGTGCATATTAATTTGGCGTCAAAATCCCCCCTTGTATTACCAGAGTTACGGCCCTTTTTTAGTCATATTTTACGTTTAAATATCTTGTGTGTCTGTCCCCTCCCACAGTTTTCAAACGATTGTTTTGAAACTTTACAGGATGTTTATGATGTCAAGATGTGCATATCGATTCGACCTCAAAATCGACTGTGAGCTGAGCTGTTCTTTGTCAAATTTTATCTTTTCCGCTGATTTCAGTTGGGGCATCCATGTCCCATGGACACATTTCTAGTTCATAAATGAGTAATTGTCCTTGTTTAACCTTGAAGTTTTACACAAAATGCTTTTTTGTTATTTTACATGTGTCACGAAAGTGTGACAAGAATGATGTTAGTTCTGAGGTCATCTGCTTCAAACACAAATGACATGTTTTCCAAAAGTGAACGAAAGTAAAGGGCACTCAACATTTTTGTCTCCATTGATATTTTTTTCGTTGAAGAATTCAGAAAGACTCTCAAATTTTATTCCATTAGATTTTCCTGAAACTGGAAAACCTATTTTATCCGGTCAAAGGAAACTATTTTCTAGTTAAATTAATTTGATCTGTTAAATTTGGCTCAAAGATCTTCAATTTAATGAACAGACAGCAGATTTTGTGACCGGGCTTGAAACCAGATTTATCAAATTACTTAAAGTGCCAACGGACTGCACTCCATTCCATGCTGGTTGAGCAATGTTGTGCAAACAGAGTGGAATGCACTGTGTTAACCAGCCAAATAACAGCAAAATTTCACTACAAAACCATTTATCAAAACTATATTCCAGGTATTCAGATAATATAATAATGTGTATGTGCTGATAAAAAGTAGATGTTTATTCACAGGTTCTTAAAATACCTGTGATTGAATATGCGTAAAATTAATTATGTCATAATGAGTTCGTAACTCTTAATGCCATTTATATTGTGTGTTTTAGAGTTTGGATTCTCAGATTATGTAAGTTATATATATATATATTATGCCTCGTCGTCAGTCGGTCTAGAAACAGTGCATATCTGTTGTAAAATTTGCTTGTTAATAGTGGGATAGGGAAAATTCATAATGCAGAATATGTTTAAATTGATAATCAATACAAAATGATGCGTGCATACTGCCTAATGGAAGATTGAGTTGTTTCAAATGAGTTCTCTCGGTTCATCTCTGTTTGTCCATCAGTGTACATCTGTCCATATTTTGATATTTTGGTTAAAGTTTTTGATTAAACTTTTTAGTTTTCCTCATTTCTGAAAAAAGGAATTGTCAGAAAGCTTTGGAACTTGTCACACATGCTCATAATCATATGTGACAAGCAATATAGTTGTCATGCATTTTAAAGCAGTAATCCTTCTTTTCAACTCAGATTTTTGGTTAGCTACCTGTACGCAAAGTACGCAGTTGCGTACACATTGTCCCAAATATTGAAATCCAAAAATGCAATAAAAACAAGAGCTAGTGGGAGTCAGGGGTAACTTCTTCATTTAGCTCCCTTTTTTATTTTTTTTTTCAGAGACAAAATCAGTCTCATTTTGTCGCGGAAATGCCTCCAGGTTGCACCACAGATGGTCTTTGAAAAAAAAAATCCAATTTTGAGTCACTGGCCCAAAATGAACATTGGAGGCCCAAATATTTTTTAACTTTTTATGTCAACAAAGTAAAGAAAAATGAGAATAAATGTGCTGGTATTTGCATGCTGTCATAAATTTCTGATTCCTTCAAATTGGCGGATACAGGGATCGGAACCTGTTCCCCCTTTTTGGAACTATGAGTATATTTTCTTTAAAGTACTTTAATAAATGCAGAAAATTGGACTCCGATAATACTAATAGACTTGGACCCCCTCCCCCCACCCCCTCTTTCAAATTGCTGAATCCGCTGCTGATTTTAAGCAGACTTGACGCACAATCGAAATTACCGACTAGCATCGTATGTCGACATTTATGATTAACAGAAAAAATACTTACTTCGCATACTTTGACTGCTTTTTAAAGTCCGCAGCGTTAGTGCGTTTAAGAAATGACCATGCGTCTTGCATTTTCTTTGACTTTACACAGTTATCATATGTTACATGCACTTTCATTGGTTCAATAGCTTATTTGAACCAATCGCTGCGTTCGTAACTAACAAGTCGCAAGAGAAATAAAGAGTTGTCTACCTTTTACCAAGTGACGACGGTAGTTGACAGTTCTCCGAAAATAATTGATTAAAATGATTTTTTTTTACTGATTTTGGGCAGTCGCCCAGACGTTTTTTGTTGGGCCAGTGACAACTTTACTTTGAACAACTTTTGCCCAGACAAGGTATTAATCGCCATTGGCGAGTGGGCGACCGGCCGTTTCAGACACTGCCCCTGACATATATGGTCATACTCCAAATAAGATTTGACCAAAAGCTTTAAACATATCATCAATACACAACCATATGTGATAAGTACCATAACTCTCATGCATTTTACCAGAATAATCACAATTTTCCACTTAGATTTTTGGTTAAAATTGTGAATTGTCTATTCCAAAAATCAGTCGACAGAAAACTTTGAAACTTGGCATAGTGTATATTTTCATCATCTGTGTTACAAGCACCATAACTCTGTTTTGCTGTTCATCAAAATTATCCCCTTTTAAACTATAGCAAACCAGCGTTAGCACCAATATTGGTGCTTCTTGTTAAAGGGGCAATGTCCGTAACTTTTAGCTTGTAAAACACTCAATAATTACGTTCACAAACAATACACACTAAACATTATTGAATATTTACTTATTAAATGCAAGATTGTTTAACAGAATTCAGTCGCTGTACACAAAGAAAGAAGTACCGCTTTGTACGTTTGAACTCAGCCCAAACTTAAACTACACTCGTGGGTAATAATAGTAAGCGCGATAGTCGACGTCGCTCCTGACTGAGCTAAGCGGGCTATACATATTACGCAATACATACTATGTAGAAAACCTAATGCGCTAATGGAAGTCAAGTGATCGGCAGAAAAGGTAAATAATGTGGGTCCCACATTATTTACAAATAATAATTAAAACTCTTTTTTTTCTATTCGCAAATGTATTACTACAGACTTTTGGGTCTATGCTCAAGTTTTCATGTATACATTTTACTGAATAAATGTCAGGCAGTTATTTGGTAATGCTCAATATCTGCTTACTTATGGACAGCGTCCCTTAAAAAAAAAGTATTTACTGTTATTCTTATTATTATTCTGACAGAAAGTAAAAATATATAATACCCACTCTGTACATTTTTTATTTTTATTTTTGAAGATTTTATATATGTGAAAGTTAATTGTGTTCTGTTTGTTTGTATGTGTGTTGTTTTACATCATTTTCAACACATGTACGGTTATATATGACGGTCAATTTTTTTGTGGTTGAGGCAGGTTTAGGCAGACCTCCCACTTTTCCTGGGTAGAACTAGTACTTTACACCTCCCGCCATCCCTAAGAATCGACAAGTCGATCTCCCAGTGGGATTCGAACCCGTAGTGGTGAGAGGCGAGAAGGTTTACAACGCAGCATCGTTAACCCCTAGGCCACGGAGACACTGTCTGGTTCTAACTAAGTAGAGCAAATATTATGCAACTGTTTATCGCCTTATGTTAACCTTTGGGACAAAGAGACTTGCATACTAACATAAAATACAAATTTGATTTGGAAAAAAAAACAGCGGACCAAAAATAATCGAAAATCAAAAATGTTGCATTTTTAAATGTACTGGGTAAGCAAAGAATGCAGTATGAATAACATACATGGAATAGAACTGGTGTTAGATGCTTCTGTTGTACAAGATGATTTTCATTTCAAATAAGTTTTGCTCATTATAAATTATGCAAATCTATGAATTCAGTAATTTTCTCTTGCCTTTGTAAATTGAATGCTTTTGATTTAATTTTAGATAAAGAATCATTTGAAACTTTTCAAGCATCAGCTTTATATGACAAGTCAAGTGGGTGGTTGTATATACCGTGTTGGCTCTATTTAATGCCCCCCGTCCAATAAATGCCCCACCCTCCCATAAATGGTTGGTTTTATTCCTCTCAAATTACTACATACTGCAATGTTATATTAACTGCTCTTAATTAGAACTAAAAAAGAATAAATCGCCCCCTACCACCGCACCCACCCACCCCCCAGTGGCCTCTTACCTCAGTCATTAAGACCTTTGACCTTTAGGGCTACAGACCTTTGCCCTGCGTGGGTTTGTGGGAAACTTTATTTTTCATCTGATCTTCCTCTGGAGTTGCTGCCCCAATATGACCTAATACGATGTGTTATCAAGATATAAAATCACATTTCATTTCATTCTCTCCACCACAACCCTCCCCACAACTTTTGGAAAAATGGGAAGCCCCCAAAAGGCGATACCTACTGGGGCATAAAATAGGGATAATAAAGTGTGTGATAACCTGATTATTCTTTGTTATCAACAAAAAGATAAACAATTACGGGATCTCCTTCAAATTCCTGTATCGATATTCTCGAAAACAATTATAAATTGATAATGCTTAAAACCATTTTCGCTATCGGGATATTTCAATTATTTAAAGCTTATGATGTGTGAATGATACAAAAACAGTTCAATCACAAATATTTTCTGGAGATGTCGGTTTCCCTGCCGAAAGGAATGTAATGATAAGACAATTTGTCAACTCATTTCATGAAAGAAACAAAAGTAACCCCTTTGTGATGATAGACAGGCTGATGGTCAAAACTTAGTGTCAATGAGTGTGTGCGTGCGCATTAATAATCATTTTGATAGTTCATAATGACTCTTCAAATTTCTGAAATGACTTAATTCTGCAACTTCAGGTGATAAATTGAAGTGTCAACGAGAAACTAGAGTATTTTTTCTTTATTGATGATATATAGCTACAACAGTTTGATATGATGAATTAATTGTTCAACTTCAAATAAAGTGTTGATTCTTACGGACAGCGTGAGGTATGCAGTACTGATTCCGCCCTGGAAAAAGTAGGTGGTCTGCCTCAACCACGAAAAAAAATAATTTGATGGTCATATAGCCTAACATGTGCTGAAAATGATGTAAAACTCCATTCAACCAACCATTGAACTCACCCCTAGAAATTTTAGGACATTTTTCTGGGTATGGGTAAGGGGAGTACTTACTTCGTAAGTCACAGGTTTTACTGGTCACAAGATGTACAAACAACTTATACCGTGACATGTTGGACAGGAGCAACTTGGACGATGAAAATTTGTTTTGCGCAATGTTTTCAATATGAAAGTTGCCCTAACATGTTTGTTCATACATGGTAACTCATTTAATAGACCAATTGGGGATAATTATCATCTAGCTTCTATTTTCTCCTGTTTGCAGGCCATATTGAGGTCATCTTGTATGACCCAAATGTCTACTGAAAAAAGTCCAAGAATGCAGGATGAATGATGCTTTAAGTTTGCTGCATTCCCCCTGCGCAAATCTGGATAGCCATACATAATTCTCAATGTCTTCTGTCCAGTAAATATAATCTATTATATAAAGTGCAAAACATTTACTGACAATACATCTACATTAAAATCTTCTGAATAAGTTCTATGGTTGATATAGTATACTCAGTTGAAAAAGAAACTGGACATTTTGAAAATGTTGATTTACACCCTATCCTCTTTATCAAGCGACAGTCCTTTAATGATTCGACCTATTGAAAATCAAATGACAACATGATATTGGCAATGGAATGATAAAAACTTTGGTACAAACATGGCATATTCATTTTGGAATTTGTCAATTTAATTCTAAACAAACTTTATACAATTAAATCTAAACAAAACTCTGTGTCCACTTTCTTTTGCAACTCAGTATATTTATGAATCATAAGACTGTAATTATTGCGTCTGACGTTATTCAGTATTTCTGGGTTTCGCATCCAAAATACGTATAGCGATATATTGTCTTGTACAATTGCGTTGATAGTTTCTGATTTCCTGGTGCACTTTGATGCAGACGACATAACGTGATGCAATGTTGGTTGTATTTGAGAATGGAGAAACATTACGCATGGCAGTTCCGATGTTGACAATGTCTGCTTTCTGTTTTGAATTTGTATTCAACGTCGAGTAATGTCTTCGCAAGTGAGTTACCAAATGTGTTGTGCTGCCGGATCAATTACAAAATGCAACATTGCCTAAGTCCCTTTTTTAAGCTCAAAGTGATCCCAAACACACGATTTTGCTCTTTTGTTTTTAGCATTTCTCAATCACTATTATTGGAAGTGCATCTATTAACTATGATGGTGCCCACTTCCCAATATGTGTATTTACGATTGTATTACAAATACGGGAACCATACAAAGTTAAAAATAGATCTTAGTTGCAGATTATGATTTACTTTCATAATCAAAAAACATATGTAGAGAAAACCGGTATGAACCGGTATGTTACAAAAAACATCACGGTACATATTATTTTGAGGTCTTTATAATCACAATACACCGATAAACCGATAATACCGCACAGCATTGAATTGAATTGGATTTTATAGTTGCAACAGCAGCTAAGGTCATATGTTCCATCAGTGGAGGAAGACTCTAGGTGCCCTTCTGGGCAATTTTCGTGCATGGGTGGGCACCTGGGTAGAGCCACTGACGGAAGTTCCACAAGCCAGCTGGATAGCTTCCTCATACTTGCAGAAAGGAAATTCATAATCAAAAATAATTGAATTTGAAACATTAACTTTGAAATAAATTAGCTGTAACTGTGTGTAGTAGAGTCATGACATTATAAAGTTTTTATGATGTCGTCAATATTTACTTTGAAGGTTCCAACGAATCACAAAATTAGATTTTGGTTAAAATTGTACACTTTCGGTTTTACAAATAAAATGGATAATTTAATTATTGCTGTGTTTGATTATAAAGTAATCTTTCAATCGATGGCAGACATGTTGATTTTTAACTCGCTCACGTCTGCTGCTGAAAAAAAAATCGAATCCAGCAGTTCAATAATCTCTATTTACATCATTTACTTGATAAATTAGCGGGGTTGTAACAAATCAGTGTCGAGAAGAAGCATGCTGGGACTTCAATACAAAAGTTGTCAGGTACAGTCCCTGAACAAATCACCAAATGGGAAGGTTGTTGACACCTAATTATTACAAAATAATTTTTACAGTTTTGTTTAATGTGGTAGAGCAAAAATTGTAATGGATTTTTATAGAGAATATATTGGGGCGAAACTATTGTATCTGGTTCTTTCTTTATATATAGTTAGAGCAGTTCTGCCTTGACCCCTCGACATGTGCGTTCAATTTGGCCAAAGAAAGGATGAATTTTAGCTATGTTGTTGTTGTTGTTGTTGTTAATAGATTCATTATTGATAACTGAAATTACTACAACATAATTTTCTTGAAATTTTCTGTCGCCTGTGTGGCAAGACAAGATAGTAAGGTGAAAGGCAAAAAAATAGGGAGCAATACAAGAAAATAGGGAGCAAGGTGAGAAAATAGTGACCAAGATGGAAAAATAGGGAGCAAAAGGTAAAAAAATAGTGACCAAGACAAGAAAACAGGGAGCTAGACAAGACAATAGTGAGCAACGCAAGAAAATAGGGAGAAGACAAGAAAATAGAAAGACAAGAAAATAGGAAGCGAGGCAAGAAAAAGAAAATAGGGAGCAAGGCAAGAAAATAGGGAGCAAGACAAGAAAATACAAGAAAATAGTGAGCAATGCAAGAAAATAGTGAGCAAGCCAAGAAAATAGGGAGAAGACAAGAAAATAGAAAGACAAGAAAATAGGAAGCGAGGCAAGAAAAAGAAAATAGGGAGCAAGGCAAGAAAATAGGGAGCAAGACACGAAAATACAAGAAAATAGTGAGCTACGCAAGAAAATAGTGAGCAAGCCAAGAAAATAGGGAGAAGACAAGAAAATAGAAAGACAAGAAAATAGGAAGCGAGGCAAGAAAAAGCAAATAGGGGGCAAGGCAAGAAAATAGACAGCAAGACAAGAAAATAGGGGGCATGGCAAGAAAATAGGGGGCAAGGCAAGAAAATAGAGAGTATTAGTTTGATATTATTCATAGGTATATTTATCACATAGAACTGCTTGTATTCCATATAATATACCCATTACGTATTTCCTTATATTAACCATGTGTAATACAAGGCGACCGAATCAGTCGGTCGTTGAAGTGCAGTGTCAGTACGTTCGTCTAGTCAATGTCCCGGAACACCCGTTTAGTCCGTGGAGGCCGTGTATATAGCACTGAATCGGCGATGTTGCGAGGATAACAGTCTGCCATATGTAGATTCACCACAAGCAATAATGTGTAGTTTCTTGTCGTTTTTGAGCCATGTGATAAAAAGGATCTGACAAAATTTTATCAAACTCGTCCAGGAATTTGTTATTAAGCTCGCCAGAGGCTCGCTTAATAACAAATTCCTGAACTCGTTTAATAAAATTTTGTATGAAATGACAACTCATGTCAGATCCTCTATATATTAAACCCTGTTATCACTTTTTAAATGTTATACTACAATACAGACTTTTCAAATATAAGTTTGGCGCCAAAATGGTTTAAGAGAATGATGTTTTCTAATCTGGTGGCTACTTTTGTAACTAAAATTATCTTAAATTCTCATCTGCCCACTACTTTTGTAACTAAAATTGTCTTAAATTCTCATCTGCCCACTACTTTTGTAACTAAAATTAAATCTTAAATTCTCATCTGCCCACTACTTTTGTAACTAAAATTGTCTTAAATTCTCATCTGCCCACTACTTTTGTAACTAAAATTATCTTAAATTCTCATCTGCCCACTACTTTTGTAACTAAAATTGTCTTAAATTCTCATCTGCCCACTACTTTTGTAACTAAAATTGTCTTAAATTCTCATCTGCCCACTAGTTTTGTAACTAAAATTATCTTAAATTCTCATCTGCCCACTAGTTTTGTAACTAAAATTATCTTAAATTCTCATCTGCCGACTAGTTTTGTTACTAAAACATTGTTGTGTAATCTGCTCGTTATGAATTTATGTTTTCTCATCTGTTCACTACTTGAGTTACTAGTATGGTATACTGTAACAATAATTGTTCCATGGTGTACTCTCGGACTGATGGGAAAATTTGTAACTAAGGGTAGGATAATGAGGGGTCCTGTCTATGCTGCAGTTGACACAATGCTGGATGTGATGGTGACGGTGTCAGTAACATCTCATTATTCTGTCTGGCAGATATCCTAGAAGTAGCATGGCCGATCCTTGCTGTTTTGTCCATTTTGACCAAATTATAGGATACTGAGCTCGAATTTCTCTGTGACAGATCTTATAAGGCAGAAACTAGCACAGTTTTAGCTTTTTACCCACAATCTGATGTGTCATTGTTGTTTTTTTAACTATTCTTGAAGGCTCTTTTCTTAGGCCAAAAAAAAAAGGGTGTGTTTCCTATTGCATGCTCTAAAAAAATTGGGTAGGTCGGTTGGCATTTTTTTTTTTTTCTTTTCCTTTTTTTGGAGCTAGATATTGTGAGATTCTACATGTATTTATCACATTAACCCCATAAAAGTTGATGATACAACTGAAAGTTTCTCTGTGATGTCAGTTTACCTCGATATATTGTAATAAATCATTGTTCAGAACAAATTAAAAAAAAAATATATATATTTTTTTTTTTCATAAAATGTTTTAGGGTCGGCCCCTTAAAAATAGGGTCGGTCGGGCCACCGGAAACACAGGTATTTTTTTTTTTGGCCTTATCTGAAAATACTGCATAAATGTGAATAAACCAATAAGATGAATATTTTCTTAAATCCCTCCCTGTGAAAAATAAATAAATTTTCCCCTGTAAAAGAGCAACACATATGCTGTTTAGGACAATAGCTAATACTCCACCCTGTTAGGTTTTTACTTGTCTCCTTGGTAGCTCCTTGGATAAGGACAGTCTGCAAAATGCAAAAAACGTCGGTCCTTCGGTCATGACAGGCACATTTTTGAAATGTCCGGCAAAAAAATCCCGTGAGTCGGTCCGAGTGTCCGGCCATTTTTAAGACTAAAATCCTAACAGAAATCGCGTTTTATCGCTTGTAATTTTCCATCGAGTGTCCGGCCAATTTTAAAACTAAAATCCTACCAGAAATTCGCGTTTTTATCGCTTGTAATTTGAAGCCATATTTATGACATAAGTCTGTATCATTAGAACGCTTTTAAATAAATGCTTATTCACAAATGCAAGCTGCTAAATAACACAGCGAACGTGCACCTACTTTTGGATGGTTTAATTTGCGGGACCTGGTACATTTTTTTACCGTGAATTGCTGCGCGATCCTAAAAATATGAAAAGTAAATAAAAATTTAAAAAGTTTGGTTGGTCCATGCATATTTATTGAATCGGTCATAGCACAATAAATGAATATCTTTTAAATGGATAGAATTGTCTGTGTTTAATGGGGCAAGCATTTTATTGCTTTTAACAAAAATATGGCTTTAAGACAACAAATTTCAGTTTGTCCGACCAAATGTCCTGTGGACTTGATACTATTTTCGCTTAGAGTGTAAGGCATTGGGATTTATAGAGCTGCAGGATATGCACGATGTGTGTTCAAGCTCTGGCTGAGGCTTGTCTGATGTGAGTCTTCATCCTTCATTTCATCTCCCTCTGAGGTTGCTGTGTCCATGATGACCTTATAGTAGCTCAGCTTTGCATGTCTTATTGGAATCTTCATCACTTTCTGTTTTGCTTACCTATAGCATTGATGTGGCTTTGCGAAGGCACCATAGGCCCGGGCCTAGGCCTAATTTTCAGAAATTAAAAACAAATAATAGTTTTTTTAAATATGGAATACAAATGGGGGAGGTAGTGGGTTATTTTCAGATATATTTGTCTACTTTGTGTATCTTTAAACAATATAACGTTATGAAATAAACGTCAGAATGCACTTTAAAAAAAGTCTGGGGGAGCATGCCAGATCTCAGTAGGATAAATTTAAACATGGGTCTATGCTGTCAATTGGGCCTAGCTACACCCCTGAATATGTGATGTGTTGACAGGATTTAAAACCACACTTCATTGGCTAATGACTAGTATTGAGAAAATACAGAGTTGTTGATGTCGTTTTGCTTTTAAATACACATTTTACAATGGCTTACACTTTTAATGTGGTTTGTATAATCCGGTAATTAGGATGTCTCTTCATTTATTGATAATCATGAATAATAAATGATACAAAAAAAAAAAATTGATCATCTTTCCACCAGGTTACATTTAAAGTCATTCGAATAGCAATTACTTTGTCACCATGCAAGTATCAATAATTCAATGTGCCGTTTTGTAATTATATGGCTTAATTTCTAATAAATCAGAATGAATCCGTGTTAACCATTTCAGTAGCTATGCCTAAACGTGGTTCTCCAACAGAATGAATATTTATTTTGAAAATGTCGTCTGCGAGGTTAGTAGTGTTGTCTAGGTAACCATGACAAATACAAAACAATCAATCTGGGGATTCTGGGTTCGAGTCTCATTGGCGCCACTGGGTTACTTTAGTGTGTCCGTACGCAACACACTTCCTCTAGCTGAATTTTATCACATAATTACGCATTTTTGGCTGATATTGCGAAATAAACTCATCTATTAAAGTGACATTCATTGTATGCTGCCATAGGACAACCCTGTAATAATGAGTAATTAACTGCAATGTGCTGCACGTCTGTAACAATGCAGTAATGATTGCAATTTGCCGTGCAACAATGCATGATTGCAAGTCTAATAAGTTAAATTTAATTAAAACTTTAATCATTATAGAATGAAATAGTTGTAAAGGCCAGCCTGCATTGTTGTTTATCATGCCTGGTTATACAGAGTGACAGATAACTTAGGACTTGTCATGCTTCTGCTGTTCTGTTGTTATCATGCCTGGTTATACAGAGTGACAGATAACTTTGGACTTGTCATGCTTCTGCTGTTCGTCACGTCATAAGACTGTCGATATGTTTGATGATGATGTCTCTTCCAAGTAGGGTAGGACACCCGTACCCGTTGGTATCGTATCATTTTGGTGGTACCGGTACTGTACCGTTTCATTTGAACCATATCCAACCCTACTTCCAAGTGAATTAGGCAGAAATTCAAGACTTAGGTGTGCAAATATGCAAACTGAGCTTGCAAAATAAAAAAAATTCAGATAAAGGTGAAAAATGTACATTTTAAATCATCTTTTTTCTATAAATGTATACAAAATATAACAAAATTGAGGAAGTAAGAGGTGGGAAGCATTGTTTAGCATAAAAGAAGAAGGAAAAAAGAAGAAGCTTTTACCCCCACCCAACCTACCAAATGACAGACGTGCAAAAAATACGGCTGCACAGTTGACTGGCTAATACACTGTCTCTTCCTTTTAATCCTAGGCTCGGCTCAATTTTCCCATCGGCATCAAACCCAACTAGCATCTATTGAATGTTGTTTAACTGTTCATCAACATGTTACTGGTTATTTAGAGATGCCCCAGAGAGAGGGGAAGGTTACTTTGGGATCTGGGAACGTTATTAACGAGGGAATTGACTTCGATACTCTTGGTCACCTGGTTTACCTCTCAATCTGCCGCACGAGGTTAAGGAAAACACACTGATGAAACTCACTGGTGCGTGTGTAGCTTATAACCATAAAGAGCAATGTTATTTCTCCTTAAAAGGACCCGTTCCCAATTACAAAAAGTATGTTTTTTCCCCAATTATGGTGTGAAATATTGCCTACTGAAAGCAATTTAAATTTTGTAATTAAAACAAAACAAATTTGTTGCTGGAAGCTTGTCTTTAAAGATCATCAATTGTCATTATTGTTTGGGGCGCTTGTTTCAGCCAAAGGTTTTATGCAGTAACTTGAGCAATTTAAATAATACGTACATCAGTTACATTTCATTAGAACTGGCATTTTTAGTGGTAAATAAAAATACTTTACTTTTGAAAATTGGTTGAGAAATAAATATTTTACATCTAAAATGATTTTTTGATGGGCCTTTTCCCATTTAAATTCGTTGTTGATGGAACAGCAGAAATTTAAGAAATTTCAAATAGCTTCAGTTATCCTTCATAGTTTGCTATAAAACTTTCAGTGTGTATTAATTTACTAATATCCAATAATTTAAAATCATTTTTGGATACAAATTCTAAAAAAAAAAATTCAATTTTTTTATGCAGCAGAATTTTGCATTGAAAATGAGCCTTCTAAAACAGCTTTGGCCATACCAATCTGATTTGTCGTTCTCCGGAACGTCCGCATCAAGAGATCGACGATCATATAATAAAAACTAAAAAAAATCGCCTGCTTGTAAAATAAATGGCTGACGAAAAAAAAGAAAATCCGCCCGCATTTAAAAAAAAAGTTGACCAAAGAAGAAATACAAAAATAGTATGCCCGCTTCTTATTTTCGTCTGATATTTGTAAAGACAGTTGCCGTATTATTTATTGTTGTTTTTTCACTACAGTGCACGTCGGGGTTAGTAAGCGCTTCCAAGTAATCTGTATAGCGGAGGCAAGCATTGATAGATGAAAAAAATGAGTGGCAACGTGCTTTCGAAAAAATATGGATTGAAATCTACAATCTTCAACGGTATAAGGTCATACCAATCTGATTCGTCGTTCTCCTGAACGTCCGCATCAAGAGATCGACGATCATAAAATAAAAACTAAAAAAAATTGCCCTCATGTAAAATAAATGGCTGACGAAAAAAAAGAACAAAAATAACCCGCTTGCTTAAGGTTAAAAGCACTAGCCTGTTAAAAATCAGGAAAAAAAAAATCCAAAAAAAAAAAATCGCTCCCTCCTCTTTTTTCCCCTGAAAATCCAAAGAACTAATTATCAAATTGGTATGGCCTTTCGCACATGAAATTTTTATTTCTCAACCGATTTTGAAAAGTAAGGTATTTTTATTTACAGCTAAAAATGTCTGTTTCACTGATATACAACTTATTTAGGTAGTAGATGAATTTTGTCTGAAAAGTCCAAAAAACCTTTGGCTAAAACAAGCGCCCCAAACAATAGACAGCTGTACTGTGCATGTATACAAGGTAATGTGTTCGCAAAGTATTTAGTTAGCATGCATTTTTGCTTTTGCTTGATCGTGAAACATTCCTAGTTAAGGCAAAACAACTCAAATTTTCCTATTGAATGGGTACTGGTACCATTCCCTAAAGGGTGAAAAATCATTGAAGAGCAAAATGAACAGTTCTTAGATACCAGTGTGTCACATTACGTATGGTCTCCACCATGCCACAACAGGGTAAGGCTCAAACAGTGCAAGGACAGAAAGCAGTAACATTTTGTAAATATTAGGAGCAACATGAGGACATTCCTTGATCTACTAGAATATCCAAATTATTTCCTTAAAAGCATTGTGACATTTGCATTGTATTTGTTGATTTGAAAAATGATTTTCCAAAGTGGATAGCATGATAGGTCTGAATCCGGATATCACAGGTCCAGGCCTCTGGGGCACCAATGTGTTTCTTCGATCTTTCCTTTGGCAAATCACCACCCTTAGATCATCTGTCGGATAGAGACGTGGACCAGGTGAACCATGTTATCAGTTTATCCTCGGAGCATGTTAACCATTCTGCAGGCAAATCTGATAGTTTACTGTAAATCTGACCATTTTTGCTCTTTCTGCTGCTGGAAACATGAGAAACTCCTTGACAATAAGATGATTCCCAGACTCCGATGTATCCTTCTTTCGCTCTGGTGTGTCGAAATAATCTATACTCCAGGGTTGTTGAGCCATAAAACAACAAGTAACAATTCATTTCATTTGTGCAAAATATTGTATGGTAACAGTCACTAATACACTCTCCGTTGTCAAATACTTACTGCCATTTATGTTATTCAGCAATTTTAAAACTGAAAGATTTGATAGATCTTTTATAATAAAAATACATATTTGGTAATAAAAAGCATTGAAGTGGCTTTCAGAAACCTATAAAATGTTCATTTCACTGATAAGTATTGTAGTACACAACAAATATGTCTACCTAAGACGATAAAAGGGTGATTTGTAGACATCCGAGTGAAGACATGAAGATGGGGTACTCGAAAATGAAAGAAATCATGCTCTTGCTCTCGCGTTGAAGCTCAATCTAGACAAACAACGGACGGCGGAAGCATCAAATTGGGCCATTCTTTTGATGTAAATGAGACGGTATGCATTGTTCGAGGGATGAAGTAGCATTTCACCAGGTAGAGAAGCGATGACAAAACAGATAACCGGTACAAAACAGATAACCTGGTACAATACAGATATTGATGGTTTGAAGTTTTATAGACCGTTTTTTTAAGCACCTGTCACGCAAATTGAATGATACGGATCAGAGGTGACCCTGATAGATATCTGGACAAATATTTATCCTAAAAACTTCTGTTTATTTGTCAGCTTCTTGTCAACTTGACTAGATAATGGGGATTATATGAGACCTGATCGGCAATTATCGGAAACGCTGAGCGTCATATAATATGTCGAAACATGCTCAGGTGAAAATAAAATTATAATAATTTTTAAGGGGGTAAATGCTGAATGTCAAATATTATAAGTGTCACCGATTGATAAAACAGATACTGTATTGAATTCAGGACATTTTTAGTATGGAATTATATTGTTATGAATAGAATACAGTTTAAAATATTCCGTTATTAGATCCTTTTGAAAAGTGTTTGATTATTATTAAACATGTTGTGTTATTTCTTTGTGCTCTCTCATTAATTTGGGAGATGATGAACGAGCCTGTCCCGATAATGTAATATACTGGAATATGAATGAATTGATAATTCACAGAATAGTTTTATGTTCAGGGCTAATATTGTTAATAAGTAATTAATGTATTATTAACGGAATTAGGGTTTCAAGGGCATACATGTAGTGATAATACTGGTTTTACTATGGGACCGGCCATTTAGACACTGAGGAGGATGATGGTGGTGGTGGTGGTGGTGGTCGTCGTCGTCGTCGTCGACGATATCAGTGGTCAATATCAGTTGATCAAGTCAAGGTTCAAAACAATTTAAAAGGTCAAGGGCTGTGTTCAGAAGTCATTTCTTAAAACTTGCCACAAAATTACATTCATTTAATAACATTTTTTCTTGCATATCCGATTTTACATGGGTGATGGAAAGCCTGATCTTACACATGGGGGAAGATAAAAGTCACATGCTGATATCAACAATGACAGTTGCATGATGTCATTGTGTGAAATAAACATGCAAAACGTTAGTAATTGGCGATGTCAACTCGCAGAATGTAAATGATATGCAAGAAAAAGAATAAACCATGGGTATCCGATTCAGATAGAAAAATTCAAACCCTCGGTATAACTGTTTTAATGTTATATTTCTCGTATTGGAATTCGCTATCTTCACCAGATGCCCATGAAAGATTCTTATATTTTCATCATGTTTCTTGCTCTCCACAGACTGCTTTTAATGTTCATGTCCTGTTGAGGATTATCCAGGAGCCGTTAATTTGATGCATTCATATGAAAAGTATGAGTGACAAGGACAGGAAATTAATTTCCACCCAC
>JAWPHD010023756.1:0-21260 GCA_037043455.1 Cyrtodaria siliqua
ATTTCAACTGGTATTTATCGACAAAGCACATAAGCCGAACTTCTATTCTATGATACTGGGTGCTGGACCACAGATGCTCATTCCCAACTCATGTAGGACACTTTTGTTCGATTTCAACTGTACTTACCGACAAAGCACATGAGACTGACCCCTGTGAAGTTCTATGATATGGGTGCTGGACTCTGATGTCTTCCCAACTCATGTAGGACACTTTTGTTCGATTTCAACTGGTATTTACCGACAAAGCACACGCGCCGGACCCCTATGGTCTGAGATGGACATTTTGGTGTCCGTCACCCAAAGATATGACGAAACGGATTAGTATACACCTTGTGGTGCACACCAGAAACTTCTCGCATTTGTAACTAGATATCATTTGTTAAAAAAGGGTTTCAAAAAAACAGACGATCTAGACAGTAGACCTTGTGTCCACGAGGTCGGAGGGTTAACATGTGGCCAGGATAAAATACAGGGGTAGCCCATTGCAGCGCCGATGACCTACACAACAACATGTGTTAAATTGATAAAATGTTCAAAAAAAGAATTTGGGTTTCTATTTGTCCTGCATAAACCACACTCGTGGCGTGCCATAATATGAGCAAGTGAGATTATTTGCAGATGACACCGCAGTCTACATCACAATAAATAACCCGTCTGACTGTCAAACACTACAATCTGATCTTCTTGAGAAATGAGTGTCCAAGTGGGACATGGGGTTCAATCCCAATAAATGTCAAGTTCTATATATAACCAGAAATAAAAACTCCCTAAACATCCATATAAACTTCATGGTCAAACACTACATGTAGAAGCGCTGTCGGTTGCAAAATATCTAGGCGTGGACATATCTCATGCTTTATCCTGGAACACACATATTAATCGCATCACAACAGCAGCAAACAGAACTTTAGGCTTCCTGAAAAGAAACATACCCTCAAAACACAAAAACGTTTGGAACTTGCAAATACCACTTTCATTAGGTCACAACTGGAATACGCATCCACAGTCTGGTCACCACTCTCACTAACCTAAATAAAGCTGAAATTATACATCGCCGCGCAGTCAGATGGGTAAAAAACCTATTCACCATATCGCAGTGTAAAGTATATGCACACAAATCTTGGCTGGAGAACACTAAAAGAAGACGACGCTGACTCAAAATTATTATTGTTTTATCACCAGGTTGAAATTCCAAGCCTCCTTATCTCCAACACCCTATCAGAATGACCAGACACATGCACCCAAATTCTCTCGTACAAATGCAAACCTACAAATTCTTTTTTTCCCCCACACAGTCGCACTATGTAATTCACTTCCTCATAGTTCTGCTATCCTGTCAAACATAGATCTGTTTAGGCATTCAGTCAGCCAGTTGAATCACCATTGAGATCCGGAAGTTGTTGTTTTTAAACTTTTTTATTTCTTCTATTAACACTCCTTTATTTCACTTGTTCACTTTGATAGTCTTTATCTATCTACTTTTAACTTTTGGGTTTTTGATATGCTTGATGATGATTGTGTCTGGTTTGACGGGTATATGGCGTTAAATACTGAGAAGGGAGGATGTCGACCTGATTGTAAACTATTTTGTAGAAAAGAGAAAAGGCGACTGGTTTGCCTTCTGTGTTCAAGATGGTCCCATTTCTAGTTTGATAGTATATTGATAACCGTGCCCAGAGCCTTGGAATAGTTGTTGCACACAAATCTAGCAGCTCTCCGTTGTACCCCTTCAAGTTTCTGTATATCCTTGATATGATACGGAGGAACTGTACTGTACTCGAGGGTTGGTCTGACTATGGAGCTGCTTGTTTAGTTTCGGGTCTTGCAGCGTGTAGGTTGTGTTTTAGGAATCTAAGGCTTTAACTAGCTATATTTGTACCTTTGTTGACATGTGGGGACCATGATAAGTCTGTGTTTGAGAACCATGTCCTACTGGACACATTTGCAAAAACAACCCCAGATACACATGAAGCATACTGGCGTGTTATTATTTCTGATACGTCATCCATGAAGTCATCACGTCTATTGTCGATTCTCAAAAATGGTTTATTACGGCATTTCCGCGCTTTTAAAAACCAAAGACCAGACGAGGATTGTCCATTACAAAGATGCTTGAACAGGTGAGTGTATGCAATAGTGTTGTTCCGATTTATTGATTTCATCGATCAGTTATGTCTTTGTTCTGATTAATCGATTACAATTTCTCCTGATCGACTTTACTTGGTTGTTCAAAGTTATGGCTTATATCATTCTCTTGTGCTGAAATATGCAAGAAGATAAAATGAGCTGTAAATTTGCAACAAGTAATCACATATTTATGGGATGGCGAGTTGTCCGTCGTCCGTTAACTTTTGTCTTGAGACATCTCTAGTGCCTTCGTTTTTCATCCGATCTTTATCAAACTTAAACAGTTGTTAATATCAATGAAAGTTTAAAAACCAGCCAGATCGGAATAATTTCACCGGAATTTCTGAACACTCTAGCACCTTCATTTATTATTTGATCTTTACCAAACTTGCACAGCTTGTTAATATCAATGACAGCGCGAACAAGTTCGAAAACCAGCTTTAATGGATCGGTAACACCGGAGTTATGGCCCTTGTTTTTTCTGAAAAATGCTATTTTCTGCCTTGTGAACACACTAGGGCCTTCAGTATATTAATCAGATCTTTACTTAACTTTGCCAGTGTCTTTATGTCAATGAAAGCTGGAACAAGTTCGAAAACCGGCACGGTCAAAATAATTTCAACGGAGTTGTGGCCCTTGTTCTGCTGAAACATGCCATATTAAGCCCTGTGAACACTCACGCGCCTTCATTTATTACCAATCATTATCAGATTGTTAGAGTCAATAAAAGCTAGATCAAGTTCGAATACCAGACAGATCGGACTAGTAACAGCGGAGTTATGGTCCTTGATTTTGTTAAAAGTGGTATAATTTGCCTCATCTTACAGTAGGGCCTTCATTTTGCATCTCATCTTTGCCAAACTTTCTTTTTTTATTTTATATTTTTTATTGTTTTTTAAATTTTGTTTGTCTTTGTTGTTTAAATTTATTTATTTTTGAATATTTTGCTTATTTTTGCTAAGTTCTTGTTAATTTTTTTTTTTGAATTTTTTAAATCTATGTTGGACCAGTCAGACCAGTAACATATGAGTTTTGGCTCTTGGTTTATTTAAAAATGCTATATTTTGCCTTTTGCCTCGTTAAAACGGTAGGGTCTTCATTTTTCAAATGATGTTTACCAAACTTTACCAGATTCTTTGGTTATGGTCCTTGATTTAGTTAATAGGCTGTATTTTGCTCAAAACTTAAATGGCAAAAAAAGTAAATGGCAGTCTCTCACTGGATGTTATAAGAGCCATGTTAGCCAGTAGAGCATCCACAGGCCCAAGAGGGCCTCTTCTTTTGTTTAAAATGTATGTTGGTCAGTTTCATTCAGTTCCTTTATTGCCAGAACATACTTGAAATGTGATTATTTTCTTCATTGAAAAAGGCTTAGATTTGTCTCATAGCAACCATGTTTAATCGATTAATGATCGATCATCGGTCGGTTAAATGTTCTGATGATCGATCATGAATTTTCCTAACACTGGTTTATAGTATTTACCTGTAGAACCTACCTAGCCCATTATACAATTTATCACGCTATAATAGAGCTCAATTAGCGGATTACTGTCAATGGTTTTAGTTGTTTTTGCATATTCTCAGACATTCCTTTTTGTGATGCCTTTTCGAAGAAAAATGCAATGCATGTGAATCCTGTGTCGTCCATCGCGAAAGCTTAACGTTGGCTATAACTTTCTCATTTCTTGATGTTTCTTTCAATATACATATAACGGTCAAGGTCACACTGAAGGTCATTACATGGGTTAAGTACTCAAAAAACTTGACATTGAAACTTCACAGGAATGTTGGAAATTCAAGATGGCCACCACAGCTAAAATATATTTTTAAAATAAGTTTAAAGCGACTACAGTACTTCTTGAAAACTATTAAGTGATATGGGACATCTAAAATGAATAGTATGACATGATGTTGCAATGGTCCTTGTTGAAAATCTTAACTTGTCATGGCTGCCAGCGGTCATCTTTGTTTACATAGTCATGTAGTAAAAACATGGCGTCTACATCTTTGAAAGTACTGGGCAGATTTTCATGAAACATCATGGGTATGTTACTCTTGATGTCTACTTGATCTTTTTTTACATAGAGTTAATAGGGAAAACTTGTGGCGACTACTCCTGAAACTACTGGACGGATTTTCATGAAACTTGTGGCAACTGCTCCTCTGAAACTACTTGATAATTTTTCATGGAACTTCACAGGAATGTTGCTCTTTCTGTCTAGTTGGTCCTAAGTAAAAATTCAGGTTGGCCAGAAATTCAGACGGACTGCCACAGTTAAAAATAGAAGTATGGCGACTGCAAAAACCATAAGTGTTTATTTGGAACAACTTGCTAATATGACTTGTGACATGTAGTTTGTCCTCAAACCAGATCAACCCTTATTTGTAAATAGTTTTGTCTATATATTTGCATTAATTTTTAATTACATTTCTTCATCTTTCATCAGTTTTGGCGCACATTACGACCTATTTATGTGTCTACGTGTCGTAAATCACCATTCATTCAATATCAAACATGGCCACCAGAGGCCATCTTTGTTTATGTAGAATTATATTGGAAAAACTTGCGACGATTACTGGAACTCCGTGATTGTTGCTCTTGTTGTCTAGTTGGTCTTAAGTAAAAACCAGGTTGGCCGGTAATTCAAGATGGCCAACATAGCTACAAATATATTTTTAAAAATACAACTGCGGCCACTTCTCTAAAACCACTAGTCCTATTGATGTTGAACCTTTATTAAAATGATGGGCATGACATGTAGTTGGTCCTAAGGCCTTAAAAATGTGTGTTTCCGGTTTTCCGACCGACCCTACTTTATCAACGCCGACCCTAAATATTTTTAGCGAATACATTTATTCAAATGATAATTTTATTAGCCAGAGTTGTTGAGCATCTAATCTGGATTGCAAAGGTTATCAAAAAGTTGCCTTAGTACAAAAATGGCATAATATATGCGAACAATATATCTAAAAAAAGACTTTTTCCTACCTACATAACCTAACTTTTTGACGGTGAAACCAGAAGCACGCATATTTTTTTTTTAGGCTTAAACCAAATTCTTTTGATTCTGTTGTCAAAGGTAAGAGTTGTATAGAAAAAACTTATGGCGACTACTTGGAAAGTGCTGGTCCTATTTTCATAAAATTTACAGGTTCCCATATTTACCCATTGAATTCTATCAGTAAAGCTTCATGGTCATTCACCTCTTAAATACTGTGTGTCAAATATTAGTTTATATTGTGGTAATGATGAAGTATTCCATCATTCGCAGTTTCCACCAGAGGGCATGATCGGGCTCAAAGATGGCCATAAGTACCTTCCTTGGATGTCTGAACCACAAACTCTTATCAAACAGTTAGGTTACATTCAGTTAACCATGACAGAGCTTTTTAGGTTTAATGGGAAAAAATAAATATTTTTCATTTCCTTGAAATATGAAAGAAATATAAGCATAATGCTGTTTAAATTCTCAAAATCCATAAGGAAAAAAAAAAGTTACAGCAGTTTGAACTTTTAACATGTTGGGTTTTTATCTGCCAGGTTTTCAACCAGTTATGTGTAAATACATGCTTCAGTTGTTGACCTGGCGCTTAAATGCGCTAAGAGATACAAATTAAAATGAGAAAAAATGCACTTGAAAGAGTAAAGATAGATGAATAAATAGGTGTATGAACGCTGATGAACGTCAATTTATTTCTTGGTAAAAACTGAGCTCCAAAGTGGACCAACTTTGACCTAGATTTAAAAATAGAAATAATCAAAATTTTCCATCAAATGTTATATTTGTATATTACCCATAGTACCATCTAACATTAGCATCTAATTTGAATAATGAATTTGTTTGGTTATCTAAAGAAAACACCATTACATCACAAGCACCTTTTCTGTCAGGAGCTAAAATTAGCGTGCAGGTTTTCCCCAAATCCGCTACATGTGACATTTCAGAAAATGTTTCTTCTACGATACTGGCTATAAAATTTAAAGTTAACGCAACAGAATTGTTAATATAACTTATATAACTTTAATTAACAATATGTCATTATTTTGATATGTTTAAAGCAATTGTGAGCTGATATATTGGTTTTTAAACTTGACCTAATTTGTATTGAGGCAGATAGGAAAATTCAAAATGGCGGATCCTCTGTCATGGTTAATTCAGTAGAGATTTGTATTTTACAGTCCGTCTTCAGTCTCTAGTAAGACAATAGGTAGCTTACAGTTAAATATATGGTATATTAATATTTATACAATTTACAGGTTGGTGAGAAAATCTCTCATTTTTGACCAGGGAGGTGGTACCTTCGATGTTTCCATTCTTACCATTGAAGATGGTATTTTCGAAGTGAAATCCACATCCGGCAACACTCATTTAGGTGGCTAAGATTTCGACCAAAGAATGGTTGACCGTTTTATTTTACACAGGTATTCAAGCGACCGCACAAAAAGACATGAGCGAAAATAAGAGTTGTGCGACATGTTTGAGTGTAAAATAAATGTTAATATGTCCAGAGACTACTGTGAACAGCGTGTGAACGTGCAAAGAGAACCCTGTCATCGAGCACAGAGGCTAGTATTGACTCGCTGTTCAAATGTGTTTATTTCTACACAAGCTTCACAAGGGCTTGATTTGAAGAGTTGGAATTCAGGCACACTGGAGCCAGTCGAGAAAGCCAAGATGGACAAATCTGGCTTGAACGGAATTGTCTGGGTTGGCGGTTCTACTCGTGTCCCAAAGGTCCAGATGCTTCTGCAGGACTTCTTCAATGGAAAAGAGTAATAAAAAGCATCAACCCTGGCCCAGGTATGCATGTAAAGCAATACAATTGGAGAGAAATATTTATTTTTTATTTATTAAATACTGTTGTGTAAAATTGGTGATGATGAAGTATTCCATCATTCGCAGTTTCCACCAGAGGGCAGGATCGGGCTCAAAGATGGCAATAAGTACCTTCCTTGGATGTCTGAACCAATTTTACAAGATAATGGTATTTGTTAAGACTTTGTCAACTTATTTTAAGACCAGTCTTCTCTTGAACTTTATTAGACCAGGCTCTGATAAATGTTGAGGTCTTCTCTGCAAACCATTATACTTCATCTCTCACACAAAAACACGATAGTTAATTCTTGAAGAAAAAAATTAACGGTGCGGCGGATTGGTAATATCCATGACAGCTGGGACAAGTTCGAGATCCAGCCAGTTCGTACCAGCAATAGCAGGGTTGTGGCCCTTCATTTAGTTAAAAATGCAATGTTTCATCTTGTTAGATGATAGTGCCTTCATTATTCTTTCGATTTTGTAAAACTTGACCAGATTGTTATTATCTTCATTTGGCCGGCTTCAAATGAAACATTGCAGGGATGATCAGTACCAAGCCTAGTTCAAGTAGTTGTACATGAAACTTTGCAGGGATGATCAGTACCAAGCCTAGTTGTACATATCACTGTGTTCAGATTGAATTATTTTGGCCGAGTTGTGGCCCTTAACAGGTTTTAATACAAACTTTGGACAGTTCTTGAACCCCTGGCTGGATTTAAACAAAAAAAATTAGGGATGATCAGTTCCATGGCTAGCACATCATCACTTTGTTCCGGTTGAATGATTTTTGGCAGAGTTGTGGCCCTTTAAAGGTTTTAACACCAACTATGGCCTCGACTAGTTCTTCTGAAGCCCTGGCCGGATATCGAACGAAACTCGACGATGATAATCGGTATAAAGTCTAGTTTTGTTTATCATTGCCGTATTGCGGTTGCATGATATTTGACAAGAGTTGTGGCCTTTTAAAGGTTTTTATATACAAACTTTTTCCAGACTGGTCTCTTCAGAACTCCTTGCCGTGTTTCAACGAATCTTGGTAGGGATGAATACCAAGACTAGTTGCTTCTCTCATTGCCATGTTCTGGTTAAATGTTTTATTGGCAAAGTTATGGCCCTAAGGTTTTAAATATAAAAAAAATAGACTAATTCTCCTGATCCCCTTGCCGGATTTCAAAGAATCTTCGCAGGTAAGATCAGTACCTAGCCTAGTTGCGTGTCATTGCCATGTTCCGGTTGAAGGACTTTTGGCAGAGTTATAGCCCCTTATACATAAGCTTTATCTTTAGCCAGTAGAGCATCCACCGGTCCTCTTGGGTCTCAAGTTTGTATATTGTACTTCTGACAAAAAAATGTTAATATGTCCAGAGACTACTTTTAGCAGTATTTTAGCTTCTGTGGTGTTGATTTATGGGAAATAAGATCAGGTCTTGCTTGAAGTTGAAGTTGGTAATGATGAAGTATTCCATCATTCGCAGTTTCCACCAGAGGGCATGATCGGGCTCAAAGATGGTCGTAAGTACCTTCCTTGGATGTCTGAACCAACTTCATGCATTAGTTTTTGTACCAGTTGTATTCGTATGTGTGTTAGCTTAAACATTTAATTCAAGCATTGTCCTTCGTGAGCTGAGCGTTGCTTTTTACGGTTGAAAAGAAACTACCTTCAGCAACTTTTAGTTTTTTCCCTTAGAAATCTGAATGCAGATTGCAGTATGTTGTTCTTCACAAATTGGAGTGGCAATATTTACTTTATTGTATGTTTGGAATAAAAAAAAAGGTTGTATTTATGTTGGTCCCTGGCATTTCCAAAACACTGGGAGGTGGGTGGGGCAATAATGGTCTGCTTGATGATTTATATAAAGCTCTATTATCATTACGGAGGTACTGATGATTCATTTTATACGCCGAGTGGCATATGGTCACGATGTCGGTAGTATACCTTCCTTGGACTGAACCTCTGGATAAATCATTTATAATCGTTCTACCGTTTCCTTGACATTGATACTTAAAACATAGTTAATTACTTCTGACTATGATTCACAACAAAAAATCTTTTTATTTTATTGTCACCGCTGATTGGCCGATTGTCACTGAGTCGGTAGTATACCTTCCTTGGAAATGTACAGTATAATGAAAACAGTGTTGTATGGGGCGGGCAATAGATAACCAAGTCTTAGTCTATTACATGGCAAGTTTTTGAAAACTATTAATTCATTTCAGGGGTACCTGATATTAGGCTTTTTCATTTATCAATTGATCTTTACCAAACTCTGTTATTGCAATGGGAGAGCATTCAATTTGTCATGGGATATACTTGCAGAATCTATTAAGTATGGTTTGTGTTTTCCATATATGTGCGCAGGAGTTAATGGACATTATCACTACATTGCAGGTCGTCTGAGCAAGGAAGAAATTGACCGTATGGTGAACGATGCAGAAAAGTACAAGAATGAAAATGAGGCCCAAAAGGAGCGTATCACCGCCAAGAACGGACTTGAGAGCTACTCATTCACAACATGACGTCCACTGCGGAAGATGAAAACATGAAAGACAAGATCAGCGAAGAAGACAAGTCTTGGATAAATGCACGGTAACCAGCTCATTGAAAAGAAAGAGTTTGCAGAAAAGCAAAAGGAACTGGAGAGAGTATGTAACCCGATCATTACCAAGATGTACGCAGCGGCAGGCGGTGCTCAAGGTGCTGGTGGTATGCGGAACATCGGAGCAGGCGGTGCAAAACGTCCGGCATATCTCGCGGCCCAATCATTGAAGAAGTCTATTAATTTTCTGCAGAATCTGAACAGTTTGATATCCTGAGCATCGCAATACAATTGTGACCTTGTTAGGGCCAATAGAACAACTTTGCTAATTACCATAGTTTTGGAGGACTTAATAAGATTTCTGATAGGATTGCTCATTGTCCTTCAGAAATTCTGTGTCCAGGCTTTTAAGTTCTTGATCTACATGTATCATTAGACCTTCAATGTACTTTGAATTTTTAAAGGCCTTTGTTTAAAAAAATTGTGGGGTGGGGTGCGGAGTGGATGGATTCCAATAACGTGCACAAAAAACACCGCCATGAGATGCTGGGTCACAATTTTGAGCCAGGTGACGCATATACCTTAAAGATTATTTAATAGTTTAATAAATTTCGTGCTCAAGCTGTAACTTCTAAGGATTAAAATGCACAACTGTTCACCAACATTGGAATTTGTCGCTTCCCATGAAAAGTCACATTTGCACTTTGATTTTTTTTTTATATATTTCATGGCTATTCTTTATCATTGGATTCTAGAATACACAAATGGTTAACACTACATTTTGTTGCCACCAAAGCAAGGTACTTTCCTTCAAGAAAGTCGCACTTTGAATGAAGGTTATTGCTATAATTTTGTGTAAAGACTTGATCATTGGGTTCCAATATTTGAAAATATAAGGTACATTCCATGCATATCAAATGCATTTATTTCATGTCCTTGTAATTCTTCTGCTTTATAAGAACTTTAAAAACAGCGTCGTTAACTTGTCTTATGTTATGTCAAAACACCATTTCTCACTCTTTTTCTCATTAATTCAGCACTCTTCATTTGGTCCATCCTACGGTTAACGGTACTACAATGTTAATACTATGAAAGAATTATTTGATACTATAGATTTTGGTCTTGTTTTAGATTTCCTATAGACTATATAAATCATAATAATGTCAGGGTTGCCACTCGACTTGAAAAGTCAGGGATATTTGTTGTTTTTTCAAGGTCGGGGAATTTTGGAAAATAATCAGGGAAATTTGAAATATCGAAAAGTCAGGGAAATTAGGATTTTGTTTTGAAGAATTTGTTATAGTGGCTGTGTCAGTCTTCAGATAATTGGAACAAATTTAAAGTTTTAAGACTAAACTTTTAGTTTCTTAAGGATAACAATTTCTCATCAACTAGTACATTCTAGTACTAGTACTTTCTATCAGAAATTCATATTTAATATCTTGTCAGAAGACTGAAAGGACATTGCACCCCTTGCCTCCAGAGCTTGAGTTATTTCATAAAATAGGGTTTTTAGTCTAGTATTGTCGTTTTTAAGCTCAATACGGACGTCTGTAGGGGCGATGCGCAAAAGGAAAGAGTTGAAGAACAAACATAAACCCAAGAAGTTATAATTAATGTTATTAAGTGTAACATAGTTTTAACCATTATTCAATGATTGTGTATCTTCACATTACATGTTTGTTGACCATTTTGTGATCCCAATATCATTTTAGGTACATTGAAATCTAAAAGTTTCTTGACAGTCAAACCTTGCTGAAGAATATTAAGTGTACATTTTAGATTTATATTTAGAATAAAATTCTATCTTTTATTGGTCATTAGCTCTACTGATCAGAGATCAGCAGAGCTTATGCCGTGGTGCGGCGTCCGTCCGTCCGTCTGTCCGTTAACTTTTATTTGTAGCGACTACTCCTCTGAAACTACTGGATGGATATTCATGAAACTTTACAGAAATGTTGCCCATGAAGTCTAGTTGATCCTAGCAAAAATTCATGTTGATGTGAAATCCAAGATGGCCGCCAAAGCTAAAAATAGATTTTTAAAATACAAGTTTGTAGCGACTACTTCTTGAAAACTATAAGTGATATTGATATGGGACTTTTTCTAAAATGATCAGCATGACATGATGTTGATCCTTGTCAAAAATCGTTTTGATTCAACGTTAAACATGGCTGCCAGCGGCCATCTTTGTTTACATAGAGTTATATAGTAAAAACTTGTAGCGACTACTCCTCTGAAACTACTTGACGGATTGTCATGAAACTTTACAGGAATGTTGGCTCTTGATGTCTAATTGATCCTAACAAAAATAGATTTTTAAAAAATAAGTTTGTAGCGACTACTTCTTGAAAACTATAAGTGATATTGATATGGGACTTTTCTAAAATGATCAGCATGACATGATGTTGATCCTTGTGGAAAATGATTTTGATTCGACGTTAAACATGGCTGCTAGTGGCCATCTTTGGTTACATAGAGTTATATAGTAAAAACTTGTAGCGACTACTCCTCTGAAACTACTTGACGGATGTTCATGAAACTTCACAGGAATGTTGCTCTTGATGTCTAGTTGATCCTAGAAAAATTTCAGGTCGGCCGGAAATTCAAGATGGCCGCCACAGCTAAAAATAGATTTAAAATAAATAAGTTTGTAGCGACTACTACTTCAAAACTATAAGAGATATTGATATGGGATTTTTTCTAAAATGATCATTATGACATGATGTTGGTCCTTGTCGAAAATCGTTTTGATTTGACGTTAAACATGGCTACCAGCGGCCATCTTTGTTTACATAGAGTTATATAATGAAAACTTGTAGCGACTACTCCTCTGAAACTACTTGACGGATTTTCATGAAACTTCACAGGAAAGTTGCTCTTAATGTCTAATTGATCCTAGCAAAATTTCAAGTCGACCGGAAATTCAAGATGGCCACCACGGTTAAAAATAGATTTTCAAAAAACAAGTCTGTAGCGACTACTTCCTGAAATCAAAATCAATCAGTAGAGCTTCAAGGTCATTGACCTCTTGTTTTTGTAATGCAGCTCTTTGGGCCAGCCATTCAAGCTTCTTTTACTGTATTATTATGTAAAAAATAAATAATTGCAGGATCACATGAAGTATTGTGTCAAAGTTTGTCTCCATACTCAAGTGATTTTTAAGATAAATCCATGTAATGGTCAATAATGGAAAAGATGGAGGTTTAAAGAAACTTTTAGATCTCGGTGCATATATAAAGTATATAGTATATGTTATCGTGTTACCATTGAACTTTTGCGAAAGTCAACTTTAGTATTGTCGTCAGGGCTCCGGAAATATGGTTGCCCGACGCCCCGGGCAAGTGGAATTTGGGTGCGGGCAGGTGTCCTTCGCAAATCTGGTTGTCCGACACTTGCCCGACTGGACGTTTCCGTTTTAGACAAAAAATCAAATAAAAACTCGGCTTATTATAAAGTGTGCCGATAACGAATTAACCACCCGTCGCTTTCGCTGCGAGAGGCAATTGAGAAGTGTCATAAATCTGACCTGTGTTGTTGTGTGATTGTTTTATCCCTCCCACTTTGACAGTTTGTCAAAACCTGATTGGCCGAGGAAAGTTTGAGGTGCCAATCAAAAATGTCCATGCGCCGATAGCTTGCTTGATTGACCTTTATAATATTCATCTCCCTATTATTGAAGTGTGTCCTCTACTAACATGATAAGACCATCCCAAAAATTAATCCAGTTATAATCAAATTAATCCAATTATAATCGATAAGTTTGTAGACTTTAATTTACGCGCAACATAAATCATATGTTTAGCCGAACTTTCGAATTATTGTTTGAAGAGTATAACCGCACCAAGATTTTATGCAACGCATATTGTGTATTGACGCTGAATGTTATCGGAAAAGGTAATGAATACACACTGATCAGCTTATAGCTGTGTAAAAGGTGAAACGCGGGTCATTGGAAAATTGTAAACAAACAGCAATTTATAAATGATTACGGCAAGTACTGTACTATACACAAATAAAGTAGAAATTAATTACTGGCACTAATTAAGGACGGTTTGTGAATGCAGCGGGTTGCTTTATTGAAGTTATTTTGACACAATTATTAAACAAACTTTGTTTGCGAGTTTGTATTTGTATGGCACATTTGGTAACACGATTAATTATCACTTTTGTGGCCTGGCGGTGACGATTAAAGCTGAGTAGGCAGATGTTTTGTTTGCAGTTACTATAATAATAAAGGGAAACTTTTGAAAACATATTCACGAATGTTGATGTAATCAGAGGCGGTTTGTAAATTGGAAATTGCTTGGTTTGGAAATGTGTGAAAGGGGGATATTCATGAGTTATAGGAATCAGACGTATTGTAAACATAGTACAGTATCCCCATATGTAGGTCCCCGCATGTATATAAAAATATATACTACCCACCATGGATACGTCGGTGGCGTGCAGCATCATTTGGTATGTTGACAAAGGCTTGATTTTGGGGCAAGTGGATTTTGAACAGGGCAAGTGGATTTCGAAAATCCACTTGCGCCTGGGCAAGTGGATTTTCAAAATATTTCCAGAGCCCTGGTCGTTTTTAAGCTCAATACGGACGTCTGTAGGGGTGGAGAAGGCCGTTAATTTTAGGTATTTTGTCTAGAAATTAGAAATAATACCTAAAATTGTAGTTGGGGGGGGGGGGGGAAGTCAGGGAAATTTATTGAAGACTGAGAGTGGCAACCCTGTGTAACATTGTTCTTATATATATTTACTTGTTTATATACCCATTGGCGGGCGTTTGTTGATCTGCATATATAGCTTATATTACTACCATATCATCTGTCAATGTGCCGTATAACACCATCCATTCATTCATTTGGTCCATAAAGTAAGATGTTTTTATGTAAACGGGTCACACGAGTGCCTATTTAATTCAGTGAACAGTTATTGATGTGAGGCTGTGCTGAGCATTGTATCTATTTTGTCAAGAGTTGAATAACTTTGGTACGAATGTGAGATATATTTCACATACCACGACTTTGGTACGAATGTGAACTTCTAGAATTCCCAATTGTTAAGGGCCCAGGGAGTTTTGGTATTACACCCCATAGCGGTATCAAGAAACTGTTTTCCATCCTCGTTGAAGATAAGATTATCACTAAACAAAAATATTCATAATCCCTTCCTTCAAAGAATATTCATAATTATTCCAGAAGGGGGTACATGTATATTGCTTTGCAAATGCCGGTCGGTCCGTCGATCCCGAAAGAACGGCTGGCAAAGGTAAAGGGCAATGAAAGTACCATCTCATTTAAATTCGAGTTGCTGCCCTTTGTAATTTTCTACTTGTAATTCTTGTCCTGGCCCTCCCCCGTATGGTTGCCGGGGTAGAATACAACCAATGCCAACGCACCGTCACATGCAGAGGGTTAGGACCCCCATTCATATTCACTTTGTCATTTCTTGTTCATGCTCATTAAAGGTCTAAATCATGACCCCTGCATTGTTTCAAGTGCCATCTCGCTCACATCACTAAGAGCAGCGGTAGAAAAACAAACGTGGCTCCAGCGTAAATGGAGTGTCTACAATAGAAATTGCAGCAACTCTGCAGTTCAGGGTGAGACGGTCCTAGGCCCTCCATATTTTATCTCTATATAAATGGAGGGTTAGGCGCCATATAACCTTTCATGTGTTGGTGCACCTTAAAACCCAATTCAGTTGTCCAAGTCCATTAAATATGATTAAAAATTTTGAGCTAGAGTATGAAATATTTTGTTGTTGTTTTGGAGCATACCTTGAAAACTACTAATAGGACTGGAATGAAATTTTAGACAATGCAATAAATAAATGCAATAAATAGTCAAAGCTCTAACCTTAAAGACATCACACCAGAATCAAAAGATCACGGACATTTTACAGCTAGAGACGATCACAAACTTGTTAATCCTCTACTGTGGAAAATATTTATTGAGGCCCTGACATAATTTTATATAAGACTACAATGTGCAATGTTTCTTACAATTGCTAAATGTTCATTTTACTGTTTGGAATAGAAACATTAAAATATGGCAGATTAAAAAGGTAAAATCTGCATATTCAATACTAAAAATATTGAAATTAAATCATGTTGGTACTGTTACACATACAATTTAGAAATAATTAAATCTCCAATTTTGCATGAAATTCTCGTACTCACAATTCATGAAAAAAACAATCATAATTATGCCCCCACTATTTCTATAGGATGGATTAGGCTGGTGGGATGTCTTTAAACAGTTAGGTTTTTCATAACCTGTGACTGTTATTAAAAAAAAAAAACTAAAACTGGGCTAGTAATAACCATGACAGAAGATCCGCCATATTTGAGTTTCCTATCTGCCTCAATGCAAAATAGGTCAAGTTTAATAACCAATATCTCTGTTAATAATGGCTTAAAAAATATAAGAATAAAGTCATATTGTCAATTAAAGTCAGATTTATAACTTTGATGTCTTAACCTGTAAATTTCTAGCCAGTATCATAGAAGAAACGTTTTCTGAAAATTTCGGAAAAGCTATTTGCTATTTGCTATTTTTAGCTCCTGGCAGAAGGGTGCTTGTGATGTTATGGTGTTTTCTTTGGATAACCAATGAAATTCATTATTCAAATTAGATGATAATGTTACATGGAATTATGGGTAATATATGACAATAAAATGCAGTGGAAAATGTTGATTCATTCTATTTTTATAGAGGTCAAAGTTGATCAACTTTGAGGCCTAGTTTCACATAGAAATAATCCGATGTGAAGGGGCGGTCATATACCATTGGAAAGCATTTTTTTTTACTCTTTAAAAAGCATGTTGTCTTTTGTTTTTATCTATTAGCGCATTTTACCGCAATGCCTACAACTAAAACGGGTGTTACACGTAACTGTATGAAAGTAGTAGAGCGCAATACACACTTAGCTGATGACGCGGGTTGTTTATACAGAAAATCTGGCAGATAAAAATAAAAGATGTTAAGAGTTTAAACTGGAATAACTTTTTTATTACTAAATGGATTTTGATAATTTAAACGGCATTATTTTTGTTTTTCTTCCCTCGTTTGAGTAGTTAATATGGATTAAATATTATTTTTTTAATCCAAAAAGGTCTTGTCATGGTTACTAGTATCCAGAAACACTACCACAAAATCATTCAAGTTTAGATGCATTCTATCTTCTGTACAGGAATTTTCCCTATATATATAATTTTCTTCAGGTAGGTGATCAACTTTACAACCATGCAATAAAATTCTATGAGCAATGATGAAGATGGGCAAAGCCTCAAGCCTACTATTATGAAATAAAGTTGTGGTTGCCGGGGGCCCCGTTTGGTCACGGGGCAAAGAATACGGCCACTGCAGATCCCATTGGAGGTGTAGTCGGAGGGGTAGAATCCCCCCAAATTCATGTTCATTTTATCATTTTTTGTATATGTTCATTAAAGGTCTTCATCATGATCCCTGCATTGTTTCAGGTGCTATCTCGCTCGCATCAAAAGAGCAGTGGCAGAAAAACAATAACGTGGCTCCAGCGTAAATGGAGTTTCTACGATAGAATTTGCAGCAACTCTGCAGTTCAGGGTGAGAAGGTTCTAGGCCCATTTTCTATATTTTATCTCGATGTACATGGAAGATGAGCCTGGCATGTTCATGCCTTTTAGGCGCCATATAACCTTTTCATGTGTTGGTGCGCCTTAAAACCCCAATTCAATTCATTAAAAATCATTTTGTAGGCATCAGCATGACAATTAGTGAACAACAGCTAATTGGATCTTGATGAACTATTTCGATTTATTAGCAAATGTTCTTGGTAACTGATTTAGGTTACAAATGGTTATTAGGGAAAAGTATCTGCTACTCTAAACCAAAGGGAGATCATAATTTGGCATATTTTAATAACTTCCAGCAGTTATAAAATTTGTAACTGTTTAAGGTTAGAGCTCTGACTGATAAAGAGAAGTGTGTTACTTGACATAATTACAAAGGGTGATGAAGAGTGCTGAGCACGAGATCCTGATTCCATAACTCAGCTTTCAGAGAGACAAAATTCTCCCTCTTTGTACAAGGCAGCATTGGTAAAATGGTAGAGCGTCTGCCTCTTGCATGAGGTTATGGGTTCAGTCCCCAGCGGGTGCATATAAAGGCTTCGTATTCCAGGGTGGCCGCACTATAATGTAAACACTGTTGTGATATTACGGAAAAAGTCCATTTTCATCCTAACAAAAACTGTATTCTAGAAATGTATGATAAATTTTCTGTTCCAGAATTATGGCGAAGGCACCAGCAGTAGGTATTGATTTGGGAACAACATACTCGTGTGTAGGAGTATTCCAGCATGGGAAAGTAGAAATCATTGCCAACGACCAAGGAAACAGAACAACTCCCAGCTATGTGGCATTCACAGACACTGAAAGGTTGATCGGGGATGCTGCCAAGAACCAAGTTGCCATGAACCCCACCAACACAATCTTTGGTATGTTTCGGACAAGGATGTCTTCAGATTTCTAACCGTGCTTTTATATTGAATTTGCGTTTCATAAGGTTTTTGAAGAATGTATTCAACTATTAAATAGTTTCCTCTAGTAGATGATTCAAAGAATACAAGGTAACCATACGTTTTAGTTACGGCCATTTCATTACAACGTGCATGGGATGGCACCAAGGCTCTTTTGAAACTGGAACACCCACTCAAATGTGTTTAAAATAACCGAATGTCGGAATATAGGGGCCACTCATGTTTGTTGAATTGCCTTCTTCGCAGTATATTTTAATGGCATAGACCTCCGGCATTTCTATGTGTTCTTATTAAAAGTAAATACATTTTATTTGTTTTATTTTACGACATTTCCTAAATTTGAGATGCATTGTACTACACAGTTGGATAGTTTTTGTTCAAAACTATTATTCCAAGTCGGACGGTGAAAAAGTAAGTTTGGGAAACTGGAACCTTGTCATCTTTTTATCAATCTATTTCAGATGCCAAAAGAATGATCGGTAGAAAGTTTGAAGACGCTACAATACAGGCAGATATGAAGTTCTGGCCCTTCCATGTTCTCAACGATGCTGGGAAACCAAAGTTACAGGTAGAATACAAAGGTGAAAACAAGACCTTCTTCCCAGAAGAAATTTCATCCATGGTTCTCACAAAGATGAAGGAAACAGCAGAAGCTTATCTGGGAAAGGTAATTTTAATTATATTATAATAACAAGCATAGCATTAGGTTAAGGTCTCGTACCATGATTTTTCAATATATGGATTTTTTCATATAGGTAGGGATAATTTGTTCAGTCTCATATTTTACATGTTATTGGTCCATTATCAAGTTTTTAGCTGGACTATTAGAAGAATAATCACTGGCCATGGTGTTGGCATCCCCAGCTTCACGTTAAAGTTGTGCAATAGATTTATAACTTCAAAACTACTCTAGCTCTTGCATTAAAACTGTATACTAATGTTTCCAATCAAGTTCTGCACCTTGTCCAACACTTCCCACCACTCTTCCTTTCATTTTCAGTCTGCGAAATTAACTTTTGGACTTGGTTGTCCTTCGGGCAACCATTTCAATAAAAATTGTTGCCCAAAAGGTAACGTGGTTGCCCGAAATGTTTCTTTTAAAACCTGACGGCTTTATTACTCGAATGATATATGTAAAAAAAGCAAAACATGATGTCTTCACAATATTTAATCTTTATTCATTCTTTTGTATACAAAGAAAGAAGATTGTCTATGTCTTTCTCTGATAAGTCACAGTCATCATAAGAGACGACATGATTTTTGACTGTTCATGTTTTTTTATAGTGTCATTACGCATGCAAGAACACCCCTTTACAAAGGAACCATCAGTGTCTCATCCGGATTCTGTCTGTGCACCAAGGGCACTGCATTTTACCATCTTAAATTTAGCATATTGATGATGTTTATTTTATTCTCATTGGATGGAATAATTCACGAACCGTTTGTGTATAATTGTAACTTTCTGTTGCTCTATCGATTGGAACTCTTTGAACATTTTCGTACTGCTAAATGTGGATTCCCGAGTGACGGAATCCGACGAGGCAGTTCCAATTGGTTGCTCCATACGAAATAAAAAATTGGCAAAATCCTATCAAAAACCAGGTCGTGACGTGTTGTGACCTTCCAGAGGGATACAATTAATTGATCAATACCTCGTAGCGTTTATACCGGTGTCACAGTAATTTTCTCAACATCAATGAAAAAGCCGAAATCGTGTTTCCTGTTGGACTTTTATACTTCAGCGTTTTTTTCACCATTTTGGGAATGGGTCCCAGGGCTCGAAATTAACACTCGCACACTCGCAAAATGCGAGTGACTTTTTAAGCCACTAGCATTTTTTTGCGAGTAGAAAAATTGGGTCAAATTATTACGATTTACGTCTTGCTGATTGCGCTCGATTAAATTAAGTTTGAATGCCCGAAAGTCAATATATAGAACGCCTAAAAACCCCGTACGAGGCAGCACGCGCACCTTGCAGACTGGTTATCGATTTGTTCAGCCAGTGTTACGTTTCTATTCTTACACATTACGACACAGTCAATTCAACAAGTGTTCATTATTGACCTTGAACATTAACCAAAACATGACATCGAAACAAAAAATTACAGGTTTCTTTTTTGCCGGAGATGGAAATAACAATAAGGTCGCTGAATCAGAGTCTACCATTGAGAAACCAAAAAACCTGAAAACAAATCCAATCAAAACTGTCCAAAAATGGGAAAAAGAACTGAATATTAAACTTAAAATCGTTGCCGATAAAGACGACCATGTGAATAAAATATTCTGCGAGGACTGTTTGCAGTCTTTGCCGGATCAGACGTCATATGTATGTAGTATACTAAAATAGCCCGAGGTCTATGCTGGTTGGGTGCTTATATCCATCTGTTCATGCTCAGTAAGTGTATATATTGGTGGGGATCTCAACGGTTACTAACTTACGACTCAGGAGACCCGCCAACCCATTCATGTTTCACCTCTTGTGATCCCCCAGTCCATCATGGTGAATAATTAAAAATCGTACTACAAAATACTGCGGAAAGGCGGGGTTATGATTATGATTGACAACGAGGTACTTCGAAAAGTCTCCTGCGATAAATAAATTTAAAAGTTATATAAATTATATGATTGACATCGGCACAGTTGTAAAGAACCTTTTATAAGCAAAACTGCGAACTTTGATTGTGTGTTTTAGTGACGGCTAATTATGAAATAAAGAAATGTGTTTGGTATAAAGCGAGTTTGTTTGTGATTGTTTTATTGACGAGAGAAATCAGCGGAAATGTATCCTACCATTAGACATAAACATCAATAACGTATCTATGTTTATGGATTAGTTAATGATTTTGTTTTTTGTTACTCAATGCGGGTATGAATGAAAACTAAGTTTGGGGTAATTATCGAATAATAAGTATTTTTCAATAAAAATGAAACAAAGTGCATTCGATCAACATGTCTCTGTCAAGTTGGTTAGGGTTGAAAATGCATCTAAATTTCACTCCGGTCAAAGACGTAAAGCTGATGAAAGTCTGCCGGGGTAAAATAATAAAGTTATACGATTTCAGTTGGTATGGTCAAGACAGAAAGGGTTTTTGGCACTATTCACTTTGAAGTTTGTAAGGCCGTGGGAAAATAATAATAATAACAAAATGATAATAATAATATAAGCATGGAAATCCGTCCAGTTTTTTTAACGTCACAGGAATGTTGCTCTTCATGTCTAAATGATCCTAGCAACCTTTGCATTATTTTAGTTATT
>JAWPHD010023757.1:5000-21260 GCA_037043455.1 Cyrtodaria siliqua
CTGTCAGGGTCTCTGTTCTGTCTGGGTTTTTGTCTGGCCTGTCTGTCTGTCTGTCTGTCTAGCTGGCTCACTGTCTGGCCTGTCTTGGTATCTGTCTGTCTGTCTGTCTGTCTGCCTGTCTGTCTGTCTGTCTGTCTGTCTGTCTGTCTGTCTGTCTGGGCCTCCGTCTGTCTGTATGTCTGTCTGTCTGTCTGTCTGTCTAGGCCTCTGTCTGGCTCTCTGTCTTGCCTGTCTGGCTCTCTGTATGCTTCTCCGTCTGGCTCTCGGTCTGGCCTGTCTGGGTCTCTGTCTGGGTCTCTGTCTGGCCTGTCTGTCTCTCTGTCTGTATGTCTGTCTTTCTGTCTCTCTGTCCCGGGTCCCTGTCTGGCTCTCTGTCTGTCTGTCTTACTGTCTGTCTGTCTGTCTGTCTGTATGTCTGTCTGGGCCTCTGTCAGCTCCCTGTCTGGCTCACTGTCTGGGTCACTGTTTGGCTCTTTGTCTGTCTGTCTAGGTCTCTGTCTGGCTCTCTGTCTGGCTCTCTGTCTGGCTTTCTGTCAGTCTGTCTGTATGTCTGTCTCTCTGGGCTTCTGTCTTGCTCTCTGACTTGCCAGTCTGGCTCTTTGTATGGGTCTCTGTCTGTAGCCCTCTGTCTGGCTCTCTGTCTGTCTGTCTGTCTGTCTGGGTCTATGGCTCTCTGTCTGGCCTGTCAGGGTCTCTGTTCTGTCTGGGTCTCTGTCTGGTCTGTCTGTCTGTCTGTCTAGCTGGTTCTCTGTTTGGCCTGTCTGGCTGCCTGTATGTCTGTCTGTCTGTATGTCTGTCTTTCCGTCTGTCTGGCTCTCTATCTGGCCAGTCTGGCTCTTTGTCTGGGTCTATATCTGTCTGTCTGTCTGGGCCTCTGTCTGGCTCTCTGTCTGGCTCTCTGTCTTGCCTGTCTTGGTCTCTGTTTTGTCTGGGTCTCTGACTTGCCTGTCTGTCTGTCTGTCTGTCTGTTTGTTTGTCTGTCTGTCTGTCTAGGCCTCTGTCTGGCTCTCTGTCGGTCTGTCTGTCTTTCTGTTTGTCAGGGCCTCTGTCTGGCTCTCTGTCTGTCCTATCTGGCTCTATGTCTGGCTCTCTATCTGTCTGTCTGTCTGGGCCTCTGTCTGGCTATCTGTCTGGCTCTCTGTCTAGCCTGTCTTGGTCTCTGTTTTGTCTGGCTCTCTGTCTGTCTGTCTGTCTGTCCATATGTATGGTCTCTGTCTGGCTCTCTGTCGGTCTGTCTGTCTGTCTGTCTGTCTGGCCTGTATGGGTCTCTGTTTGGCTCTCTGCCTGGCCTGACTGGCTCTCTGTCTAGCATGTCTGGGTCTTTGTCTGGCCCTCTGTCTGGCCTTTCTGGTCTATGTTTGTCTGTATGTCTGTATGTCTGTCTGTCTGTCTGTCTGTCTGTCTGTCTGTCTGTCTGTCTGTCAGTCTGTCTGTCTGTCTGTCTGTCTGTCTGTCTGTCTGTCTGTTTGTCTGTCTGTATGTATGTCTGTCTGTGTGTTTGTCTGTCAGTCTGTCTGGCCGGTCTGGGTCTCTGTCTGCTCTCTGCCTGGCCTGTCTGGCTCTCTGTCAAGTCTGTCTGGCCCTCTGTCTGGCCTGTCTGGCCTGTCTGGTCTATGTGTGTCTGTGTGTCAGTCTGTCTGTCTGTCTGTCTGTCTGTCTGTCTGTCTGTCTGTCTGTCTGTCTGTCTGTCTGTCTGTATGTATGTCTGTCTGTCTGTCTGTATGTCTGTCTGTCTGTCTGTCTGTCTGTCTGTCTGTCTGTCTGTATGTCTGTCTGTCTGTCTGTCTGTCTGTCTCTTTCATGCTCTCAGTCTGTCTGTCTGTCTGTCTGTCTGTAAGTCTGTCTGTCTGTCTGTCTCTCTGGGTCTCTGTCTGGCCTGTCTGTGTCTTTGTTCTGTCTGGGTCTCTGTTTTGCCTGTCTGTCTGTCTATCTGTCTGGATCTCTGTCTGTCTGTCTGTCTGTATGTCTGGGTCTCTGTCTGGCTCTCTGTCTGGCCTGTCTGGGTCTCTGTCTGGGTCTCTGTCTGGCTGTATGTTTGTCTGTCTGTCTGTCTGGGTCTCTGACTGGCCTATCTTGGTCTCTGTCTGGCTTGTCGGTTTGTCTGTCTGTCTGGCTTGCTTGCTCTTTGCCTGGCCTGTATGGGTCTCTGTCTGGGTCTCTGTCTGTCTATCTGTCTGTCTGTCTGTCTGTCTGTCTGTCTGTCTGTCTGGGCCTCTGTCTGGCTATATGTCTGGCCAGTCTGACTCTTTGTCTGGGTCTCTGTCTGGATCTCTGTCTGTCTGTCTGTATGTCTGTCTGTCTGTCTGTCTTGGCCTCTGTCTCGCTCTCTGTCTGGCCTGTCTTGTTCTCTGTCTGGTTGTCTGTCTGGCTATCTGTCTGTATGTCTGTCTGTCTGTCTGTATTGGCCTCTGTCTGGTTCGCTGTCTGGGCTGTCTTGCTCTCTGTCTGGGTCTCTGTCTGGCTCTCTGTCTGTCTGGCTGTCTATCTGTCTGTCTGTCTGTCTGGGTCTCCGTCTGGCTCTATATCTGGCCTGTCTGGGTTTGTGTTCTGTCTGGGTCTCTGTCTGGCCTGATTGTCTGTCTGTCTGGCTGTCTGTCTGTCTGCCTGTCTGTCTGTCTGTCTATCTCTCTGCCTGGCCTATCTGGGTCTCTGTCTGGGTCTCTGTCTGGCTCTCTGTCTGTCTGGCTGTCTATATGTCTGTCTGTCTGAGTCTCTGTCTGGCTCTATGACTGGCCTGTCTGGAATTGTGTTCTGTGTGGGTCTCTGTCTGGCCTGTCTGTCTGTCTGTCTGTCTGTCTGTCTGTCTGTCTGTCTGTCTGTCTGTCTGTCTGTCTGTCTGTCTGTCTGTCTGGCTCTATGTCGGGATGTCTGGCTCTCTGCCTGGCCTGTCTGGGTCTATGTCTGGCTCTCTGCCTGGCCTGTCTGGGTCTCTGTCTGTTTCTCTGTCTAGCCTGTATGGCTCTCTGTCTGGCCTGTCTGTCTGGCATGTCTGGTCTCTGTATGTATGTCTGTTTGTCTGTCTGGCCTGTATATCTGCCTGTATATCTGTCTGTATGTCTGGCTCTCTGCCTGGCCTGTCTGTGTCTCTGTCTGGCTATCTGTCTGGTCTGTCTGGGTCTTTGTTTAGCCTGTATGGCTATATATCTGTCTGGCCTGTCTGTCGGTCTGTCTGGCCTGTCTGGGTCTCTGTCTGTCTCTCTGCCTGGCCTGTCTGGCTCTCTGTCTAGCCTCTGTCAGTCTGTCTGTCTGTCTGGTCTGTTTGTATAACTGTATGTCTGTCTGTCTGGCTCTGACTGGCTCTCTGCTTGGCCTGTCTTGGTCTCTGTCTGGCTGTCTGCCTGGCCTGTCTGGGTCTCTGTCTGCCTCTCTGTCTTGCCTGTCTGGCTCTCTGTCTGGCCCTCTGTATGGCCTGTCTCGTCTCTGTCTGTCTGTCTGTCTATCTGTTTGTCTGTCGGGCCTGTCTGTCAGGCCTGTCTGTCTGTCTGTATATATTTCTGTATAACTTTCTCTCGGCCTCTCTGTCTAGCCTGTCTGGCTCTCTGTCTGTCCCTCTGTCAGGCCTGTCTGGTCTCTGTCTGTCTGCCTGTCTATCTGTCTGTATGTCTGTTTGTCTAGTTGTCTGGCATGTCTGCCTGTCTGTCTGTCTTTCTGTCAGTCTGGCTGTCTTCCTGGCCTGTCTGGGTCTCTGTATAGCTCTCTGTCTGGCTCTTTGCCTGGTCTCTGTCTGGCCCTCTGTCTAACCTGTCTGTCCAGCCTGTCTGGCCCTCTGTCTGGCCTGTCTGGTTACTGTAAGTGTGTATGTCTGTATGTCTTTCTGTCTGCGTCTCTGTCTAGTCTGTGTGGCTCTCTGACTGGCCTGCCTGGTCTCTGTCTGGCTCTCTATCTGTCTGTCTGGCTCTCTGCCTGGCCTGTCTGGGTCTCTGTCTGGCTCTCTGTCTGGCCTATCTGGGTCTCTGTCTGTATCTATGTCTAGCCTGTCTGGCTCTCTGTCTGGCCCTCTGTCTGGCATGTCTGGTCTATGTCTGTCTGTATGTCTGTCTGTCTGCCCTGTCGGTATGTCTGTCTGTATATTTGTCTCTCTGTCTGGCTGTCTGGCTCTCTGTCTGCCTCTCTGTCAAGCCTGTCTGGGTCTATATCTGGCCCTCTGTATAGCCTGTCTGGTCTCTGTCTGTCTTTATGTCTGTTTGCCTGTCTGTCTGTCTGTCTGTCTGGCCTGTCTGTATGTCTGTCTGCCTGGCTCTGTGGCTCTTAGTCTGGCCTGTCTGGGTCTCTGTCTGGCTCTCTGCCTGGCGTGTCTGTCTATCTGTCTGTCTTTCTGTCTGTCTGTCCATCTGTCTGTCTGTCTGTCTGCCTGTCTGTCCGTCCGTCCGTCCGTCTGTATGTCTGTCTTTATGTATGTCTGTCTGTCTGTCTGTTTGTATGTCTGTATGTCTGTCTAGACTGACTGGCTCTCTGTATGGCCCTCTGTATGGCAAGTCTGGTCTCTGTCTGTCTGTTTGTCTGTTTGTCTGTCTGTCTGTCTGTCTGTCTGGCTCTGATACTCTCAGTCTGGCCTGTCTGGGTCTCTGTCTGGCTCTCTGCCTGGCGTGTCTGTCTATCTGTCTGTCTTTCTGTCTGTCTGTCTATCTGTCTGTCTGCCTGTCTGTCCGTCCGTCCGTCCGTCTGTATGTCTGTCTGTATGTATGTCTGTCTGTCTGTCTGTCTGGGTCTCTGTCTGGCTCTTCTTCTGGCGTGTCTGGTCTCTGTCTGTCTCTCTGCCTAGCCTGTATGGCTCTCTGTCTGGCCCTCTGTCTGGCATGTCTGGCCTCTGTCTGTCTGTCTGTCTGTCTGTCTGTCTGTCTGTCTGTCTGTCTGTCTGTCTGACAGTCTGTCTGTCTGGGTCTCTGTCTGGCTCTTCTTCTGGCTTGTCTGGTCTCTGTCTGTCTCTCTGCCTAGCCTGTATGGCTCTCTGTCTGGCCCTCTGTCTGGCATGTCTGGTCTCTGTCTGTCTGTATGTCTGTCTTTCTGGCCTGTCGGTATGTCTGTCTGTATATTTGTCTCTCTGTCTGGCTGTCTGGCTCTCTAACTGGCCTGTCTGGGTCTCTGTCTGGCTCTCTGCCTGGCCTGTCTGGGTCTCTGTCTGATCTCTGTATGTGTGTCTGTCTGTCTGTCTGTCTGTCTGTCTGTATGTCTGTATGTATGTCTGTCAGGCATGTCTGTCTGTATGTATGTCTTTTTGTATGTCTTTCTGTCTGCCTCTCTGTCTAGCATGTCTGGCTCTCTGTCTGGCCTTCAGACTGGCCTGTCTGGTCTCTGTCTGTCTGTTTGTCTGTCTATCTGTCTGTGTGTCTGTCTGTGTGTGTGTCTGTCTATCTGCCTCTCTGTCTAGCCTGTCTGGCTCTCTGTATGTCCCTCTGTCTGGCATGTCTGGTCTCTGTCTGTCTGTCTGTCTGTCTGTCTGGCATGTCTGTCTGTCTGTATGTCTGCTCGTCAGTCTGTCTGTCTCTCTGTCTGTCTGTCTGTCCAGTCAGGCTCTCTTGCCCTCTGTTCTGTCCGGTTCTCTGTCTGGCCTGTCTGTCTGTCTGGCATGTCTGTCTGTCTGTATGTCTGCTCGTCAGTCTGTCTGTCTCTCTGTCTGTCTGTCTAGCCTGTATGGGTCTCTGTCTGGCTCTCTGCCTGGCCTGTCTGTGTCTCTGTCTGCCTCTCTGTCTAGATTGTCTGGCTCTCTGTCTGGCTCTCTGTCTGGCCTGTCTTGTCTCTGTATGTCTGTATATCTGTCAATCTGTCAGGCCTGTCTGTCTGTCTGGCTGTATGGCTCTCTGACTGGCCTGTCAGTGTCTCTTTATAGCCTTTCTGGCTCTCTGTCTGGCCCTCTGTCTGGCCTGTCTGGTCTCTGTCTGCCTCTCTGTCTAGCCTGTCTGGCTCTCTGTCTGCGTCTCGGTCTGCCTCTCTGCCTGGCCTGTCTGTGTCTCTGTCTGGCTCTCTGCCTGGCCTGTCTGGGTCTCTGTCTAGCCTGCCTGGCTCTCTGTCTGGCCTCTGTCTGTCTTTATGTCTGTCAGCCTGGCCTGTCTGTCTGTCTGTCTGTCTGTCTGTCTGTCTGTCTGTCTGTCTGTCTGACTGTCTGTTTGTCTGTCTGTCTGTCTGTCTGTCTGTCTGTCTGTCTGTCTGTCTGTCTGTATGTATGTCTGGCCTGTCTGTCTGTCTGTCTGTTGGTCTGTATGTATATCTGTCTGTCAGTATGTCTGTCTGTCTGTCTGGCATGTCTGGGTCTCTGTCTGGCTCTATTCCTGGCCTGTCTGGGTCTCTGCCTGATCTCTGTAAGTGTGTCTGTCTGTCTGCGTGTCTGTCTGTTTGTCTGTATGTCTGTCTGTCAGGCCTGTCTGTCTGTATGTATGTCGTTTTGTATGTCTTTCTGTCAGCCTCTCTGTCTAGCATGTCTGGCTCTCTGTCTGGCCCTCTGACTGGCCTGTCTGGTCTCTCTCTGTCTGTCTGTCTATCTGTCTGTCTGTCTGTCTGTGTGTGTGTGTGTCTGCCTCTCTGTCTAGCCTGTCTGGCTTTCTGTCTGGCCCTCTGTCTGGCCTGTCTGGTCTCTGTCTGTATGTATGTCTGTCTGTCTGGCATATCTGTCTGTCTGTATGTCTGCTCGTCTGTCTGTCTCTCTTTCTGTCTGTCTAGCCTGTTTGGGTCTCTGTCTGGCTCTCTGCCTGGCCTGTCTGGGTCTCTGTCTGCCTCTCTGTCTAGACTGTCTGGCTCTCTGTCTGGCCCTCTGTCTGGCCTGTATTGTCTCTGTCTGTCTCTCTGTCTGTCTGTCAATCTGTCAGGCCTGTCTGTCTGTCTGGCTGTCTGGCTCTCTGTCTGGCCTGTCTGGGACTCTTTATAGCCTGTCTGGCTCTCTGTCTGGCCCTCTGTCTGGCCTGTCTGGTCTCTGTCTGCCTCTCTGTCTAGCCTGTCTGGCTCTCTGGCTGGCCTGTCTGCGTCTCGGTATGTCTCTCTGCCTGGCATGTCTGGGTCTATGTTCTGGCGTGTCTGTCTGTCTGTCTGTCTGTCTGTCTGTCTGTCTGTCTGGTCTGTCTGTCTGTCTGTCTATCTGTCTGATTTTCTGTCTGTCTGGCTGTCTGGCTTTCTGCCTGGCCTGTCTGGGTCTCTGTCTGGCTCTCTGCCTGGCCTGTCTGAGTCTATGTCTAGCCTGCTTGGCTCTCTGTCTGGCCTCAGTCTGTCTGTATGTCTGTCTGTCTGTCTGTCTGGCCTGTCCGTCTGTCTGTCTGTCTGTCTGTCTGTCTGTCTGTCTGTCTGTCTGTCTGTCTGTCTGTCTGTCTGTCTGTCTGGCTCTCTTTCTTGCTGTCTGGCTCTCTGCCTGGCCTGTCTGGGTCTCTGCCTGCCTCTCTGTCTAGACTCACTGGCTCTCTGTATGGCCCTATGTCTGGCCTGTCTGGTCTCTGTCTGTCTGTCTGTCTGTCTGTCTGTCTATCTGTCAGTGTCTCTGCCTGGCCTGTCTGGGCTTCTGTCTGGCTCTCTGCCTGGCCTTTCTGGGTATCTGTCTGCCTCTCTGTATAGACTCACTGGCTCTCTGTATGGCCCTCTGTCTGGCATATCTGGTCTCTTTCTGTCTGTCTGTCTGTCTGTCTGTCTGTCTGCCTGTCTGTATGTCTGTCTCTCTGTCTGGTTGTCTGGCTCTCTGCCTGGCTTGTCTGGGTCTCGGTCTGGCTCTCTGCCTTGCCTATCTGAGTCTCTGTCTGTCTCTCTGTCTAGCCTGTATGGCTCTCTGTCTGCCTCTCTTTCTAGCCTGTCTTTCTCTCTGTCTGGCCCTCTGTCTGGCCTGTCTGGTCTATGTCTGTCTGTCTGTCTGTCTATCTGTATGTGTGTCTGTCTGTATGTCTGTCTGTCTGCCTCTCTGTCTAGCCTGCCTGGCTCTCTGTCTGGCCCTCTGTCTGACTGTCTGGCTGTCTGCCTGGCCTCTCTAGGTCTCTGTCTGGCTATCTGCCTGGCTTGTCTGGGTCTCAGTCTGCCTCTCTATCTAGCCTGTTTGGCTCTCTGTCTGGCCATCTGTCTGGCCTGTCTGGTCTATGTCTGCCTGTCTGTCTGTCTGTCTGTCTGTCTGTCTGTCTGTCTGTCTGTCTGTCTGTCTGTCTGTCTGTCTGTCTGTCTGTCTGTCTGTCTGTCTGTCTGTCTGTATGTCTGTCTGTCTGTCTGTCTGTCTGTCTGTCTGTCTGTATGTCTGTCTGTCTGTCCGTCTGTCTGTCTGTCCTTCTAGCTGGCTGGCTGGCTCACTGGGTCTCTGTCTGGCATGTCTGGCTGGCTGTCTGGCTCTCTGTCTGGCCTGTCTGGGTCGCTGTCTGGCTCTCTGCCTGGCCTGTTTGGGTCTCTGTCTGCGTGTATTAAGGGAACATAGTCATGGTTCTACATTAGATATATGTTTGGGGTGGTATTACGGGACAATATCCGGGGTCAGGTTTGTACATACCTAATATGTATGGTCTTTAATTAAGAAACACTATCCAGGGTCAGGTTTGTACATAAAGTATATATACATGGGCCTGTATTAAAGGAGAATATCTAGGGTCAGGTGTTTACATTATGTATATGTATGGGCTTGTATTATGTGACAATAGTTAGAGTCAGGTTTGTACATAAGGTATATATATGGGCGTGAATAAAAGGACAATATATAGGTTCAGGTTTGTACATTATGTATATGCATGGGCTTGTACTACGGGACAATAGTCAGGGCCAGCTGTGTACATAAGTTATACGTTTGGGCTTAAATCCAGATCAGGTTTGTACATTAGATTCATGTAAAGGGTTGTATTAAGGGAAATAGTCGGGGCCAGGTTTGTACATAATGTGTATGTATGGGCTTGTATTATGGAATAATAGTCAGGGTCAGGTCTATCTGTATGTGTGTCTGTCTGTATGTATGTCTGTCTGCCTCTCTGTCTAGCCTGCCTGGCTCTCTGTCTGGCCCTCTGTCTGGCTGTCTGGCTCTCTGCCTGGCCTCTCTAGGTCTCTGTCTGGCTATCTGCCTGGCTTGTCTGGGTCTCAGTCTGCCTCTCTATCTAGCCTGTTTGGCTCTCTGTCTGGCCATCTGTCTGGCCTGTCTGGTCTCTGTCTGCCTGTCTGTCTATATGTCTGTCTGTCTGTCTGTCTGTCTGTCTGTCTGTCTGTCTGTCTGTCTGTCTGTCTGTCTGTCTGTCTGTCTGTCTGTCTGTCTGTCTGTCTGTCTGTCTGTCTGTCTGTCTGTCTGTCTGTCTGTCTGTCTGTCTGTCTGTCTGTCTGTCTGTCTGTCTGTCTGTCTGTCTGTCTGTCTGTCTGTATGTCTGTATGTCTGTATGTCTGTATGTCTGTCTGTCTGTCTGTCTGTCTGTCCTTCTAGCTGGCTGGCTGGCTCACTGGCTCTCTGTCTGGCCTGTCTGGCTGGCTGTCTGGCACTCTGTCTGGCCTGTCTGGGTCGTTGTCTGGCTCTCTGCCTGGCCTGTTTGGGTCTCTGTCTGCGTGTATTAAGGGAACATAGTCATGGTTCTACATTATATATATGTTTGGGATGGTATTACGGGACAATAGCCGGGGTCAGGTTTGTACATACCTAATATGTATGGTCTTTAATTAAGAAACACTATCCAGGGTCAGGTTTGTACATAAAGTATATATACATGGGCCTGTATTAAAGGAGAATATCTAGGGTCAGGTGTTTACATTATGTATATGTATGGGCTTGTATTATGTGACAATAGTTAGAGTCAGGTTTGTACATAAGGTATATATATATGGGCGTGAATTAAAGGACAATATATAGGTTCAGGTTTGTACATTATGTATATGCATGGGCTTGTACTACGGGACAATAGTCAGGGCCAGCTGTGTACATAAGTAATACGTTTGGGCTTAAATCCAGATCAGGTTTGTACATTAGATTCATGTAAAGGGTTGTATTAAGGGAAATAGTCGGGGCCAGGTTTGTACATAATGTGTATGTATGGGCTTGTATTATGGAATAATAGTCAGGGTCAGGTTTATCTGTATGTGTGTCTGTCTGTATGTCTGTCTGTCTGCCTCTCTGTCTAGCCTGCCTGGCTCTCTGTCTGGCCCTCTGTCTGGCTGTCTGGCTCTCTGCCTGGCCTCTCTAGGTCTCTGTCTGGCTATCTGCCTGGCTTGTCTGGGTCTCAGTCTGCCTCTCTATCTAGCCTGTTTGGCTCTCTGTCTGACCATCTGTCTGGCCTGTCTGGTCTCTGTCTGCCTGTCTGTCTATATGTATATCTGTCTGTCTGTCTGTCTGTCTGTCTGTCTGTCTGTCTGTCTGTCTGTCTGTCTGTCTGTCTGTCTGTCTGTCTGTCTGTCTGTCTGTCTGTCTGTATGTCTGTCTGTCTGTCTGTCTGTCTGTCTGTCTGTCTGTCTGTCTGTCTGTCTGTCTGTCTGTCTGTCTGTCTGTCTGTTTGTCTGTTTGTCTGTCTGTCTGTCTGTCTGTCTGTCTGTCTGTCTGTCTGTCTGTCTGTCTGTCTGTCTGTCTGTCTGTCTGTCTGTCTGTCTGTCTGTAAGTCTGTCTGTCTGTCTGTCTGTCTGTTCTTCTAGCTGGCTTGCTGGCTCACTGGCACTCTGTCTGGCATATCTGGCTGGCTGTCTGGCTCTCTGTCTGGCCTGTCTGGGGCGCTGTCTGGCTCTCTGCCTTGCCTGTTTGGGTCTCTGTCTGCGTGTATTAAGGGAACATAGTCATGGTTCTACATTAGATATATGTTTGGGATTGTATTACGGGACAATATCCGGGGTCAGGTTTGTACATAATGTGTATGGATGGGCTTGTATTATGGAATAATAGTCAGGGTCAGGTTTGCACATATAACGTATGGACTTTAATTAAGAGACACTATTCAGGTTCAGGTTTGTACATAAATCGTATATACGGGCTTGTATTAAGGGACAATATACAAGCCAGGTTTCTGTCTAGCAAGTCTGGCGCTCTTTCTGGCCCTCTGTCTGGCCTGTCTGGTCTCTGCCTGTGTGTCTGGCTGTCTGGCTGTCTGGCCCTCTGCCTGGCCTGTCTATGTCTCTGTCTGGCTCTCTGCCAAGCCTGTCTGGCTCTCTGTCTGGCCTTCTGTCTGGACTGTCTGTTCTCTGTCTGTCTGTCTGTCTGTCTGTCTGGTTGGTTGTCTGGCTTGTCTGGCTGTCTGTATGGCTGCCTGTCTGTCTGTCTGTCTGTCTGGCTCTTTGCATGGCCTGTCTGGGTCTCTGTCTGGCTCTCTGCATGGCATGTCTGGGTCTCTGTCTGCCTCTCTGTCTAGTCTTTCCGGCTCTTTGTCTGGCCCTCTGTCTGGCCTATTTGGTCACTGTCTAAATGTCTGTCTATATGTCTGTCTGTATGTCTGTCTGCCTTTCCGTCTTTCTGGCTGTCTGACTCTCTGTCTGGCCTGTCTGTGTCTCTGTCTGTGTCTCTGTCAGGCCTGTCTGGGTCTCTGTCTGCCTCTCTGTCAAGCCTGTCTGGCTCTCTGTATGGCCCTCTATCTTGCCTGTCTGGTCTCTGTCTGTCTGTCTGGCCTGTCTGGCCTGTCTGTCTGTCTGTCTTTCTTTATGTCTGTCTGGCTGTCTGGCTCTCTGTCTAGCCTGTCTGGGTCTCTGTCCGGCTCTCTGCTTGGCCCACTGTCTGGTCTCTGTCTGTCTGTCTGTCTGTATATATGTATGTCTGTCTATCTGGTCTGTCTGTAGGTCTGTCTGTCTGTCTGTCTGGCTGGGTGGCTATCTGCCTGGCCTGTCTGGGTCTCTGTTTGCCTATTTGCCTGGCCTGTCTTGGTCTTTGTCTGCCTCTCTGTCTAGCCTGTATGACGCTCTGTCTGATCATCTGTCTGGCCTGTCTGGTGTCTGTCTGTGTGTCTGTTTGTCTGTCTGCCTGTATGTCTGGGTCTCTGTCTAGCCTTTCTGGCTCTCTGTCTGGTCATCTGTCTGGCCTGTCTGGTCTCTGTCTGTCTGTCTGTCTGTCAGTCTGGCTGCCTGTCTGGCCTGTCTGGCTGTCTGTCTGGCTGGCTGTCTGTCTGTCTGTTTGGCTGTCTGGCTCCCTGCCTGGCCTGTCTGGGTCTCTGTCTGGGTCTCTGTCTGGCATGTCTGGGTCTCTGTCTGCCTCTCTGTCTAGCCTGTCTGGCTCTCTGTCTGGCCTGTGTGGTCTCTGTCTGTCTGTCTGTCTGGCCTGTCTGTCTGTCTGTCTGTCTTTCTTTCTTTCTGTCTGTCTTGCTGTCTGGCTCTCTGCCTGGCCTGTCTGGGTCTCTGTCTGGCTCTCTGCTTGACCTGTCTGGGTCTCTGTTTGCCTCTCTGTCTAGACTGACTGGCTCCCTGTATGGCCCTCTGCCTGGCCTGTCTGATCTCTGGCTGGTCTCTGTCTAGCCTGTCTGGCTCTCTCTCTGGCCCTCTGTCTGGTCCCTGTCTGTCTGTCTGTCTGTCTGCCTGATGGTCTGTCTGTCTGTCTGGCCTGTCTCTCTGTCTGTCTGGCTGTCTGGCTCTCTGCCTGGATTGTCTGGGTGTCGGTCAGGCTCTCTGCCTGGCGTGTCTGGGTCTCTGTCTGCCTCTCTGTCTAGCCTGTCTGCCTCTCTGTCTGGCTCTCTGTCTGGCCCTCTGTCTGGCCCTCTGTCTGGCCTGTCTGGTATATGTCTGTCTGTGTGGCTGCCTGGCTGGCTGGCTGGCCTGTCTGACCCTCTGTCCGGCTGTCTGTCTGGCTGTCTGGCTCTCTGCCTGGCCTGTATGGGTCTCTGTCTGGCTCTCTGCCTGGCATGTTTGGGTCTCTTTCTGCCTCTCTGTCTAGCCTGTCTTACTCTCTGTCTGGCGCTCTGTCTGGCCTGTCTGGTCTCTGGCTGACTGTCTGGCTGTCTGGCTTTCTGCCTGGCTCCCTGCCTGACCTGTCTTGGTCTCTGTCTGGCTCTCTGCCTGGTATATTTGGGTCTCTGTCTGCCTCTCTGTCTAGCCTGTCTGGTCTCTGTCTGTGTGTCTGTGTGTCTGCCTCTATGTCTGGCTGTCTGGCCCTCTGTCTGGCCTGTCTGTGTCTCTGTCTGTCTCTCTGCCTGTCTGTCTGTCTGTCTGTTTGGCTCTCTGACGGGCTGTCTGGCTCTCTGTCTGGCCTGTCTAGGTCTCTGTCTGGCTCTCTGCCTGGCCTGTCTGGGTCTCCGTCTGTCTCTCTGTCTAGCCTGTCTGGCTCGCTGTCTGGACCTCTGTCTGCACTGTCTGCTCTCTATCTGTCTGTCTGTCTGTCTGGCCTGTCTATCTGTCTGTCTGTCTGGCTGTCTGGCTGTCTGGCTTTCTACCTGGCTTGTCTGGGTCTCTGTCTGGGTCTCTGTCTGGGTCTCTGTCTGGGTCTCTGTCTGGCCTGTCTTGGTCTCTGTCTGCCTCTCTGTCTAGCCTGTTTTGCCCACTGTCTGGACTGTCTGATCTTTGTCTGTCTGTCTGTCTGTCTGCCTGTCTGTCTGTCTGGCTGTCTGGCCATCTGGCTGGCCTCTCTGGTTCTCTGTCTGGGTCTCTGCCTGGCCTGTCTGGGTCACTGTTTGCCTCTCTGTATAGCCTATCTGGCTCTCTGTCTGGCCCTCTGTATGGCCTGTCTGGTCTCTGTCTGTCTGTCTGTCTATATATATGTCTCTCTGTCTGTCTGGCCTGTCTGTCTGTATGTCTGTCTGTCTGTCTGTCTGTCTGGCTGGCTCTTTGTCGGGCTGTCTGGCTCTCTGCCTAGCCTGTCTGGTCTCCTCTGTCTATCTATCTATCTGTCTGTCTGTCTGTCTGTCTATCTGGCTGGCTGGCTGGCTGGCTGGCTGGCTCTCTGCCTGGCCCTCTGTCTGGACTGTCTGGGTCTATGTCTGCCAATCTGTCTAGCCTGTCTGTCTGTCTGTCTGTCTGTCTGTCTGTCTGTCCATCTCTCTGTCTGTCTGTCTGTCTGTCTGTCTGGCTGTCTGTCTGGCCTGTCTGTCTGTCTGGCTGTCTGGCTCTCTACCTGGCCTGTCTGGGTCTCTGTCTGGCCCTCTCTCTGGCCTGTCTGGTCTCTGTCTGTCTGTCTGTCTGTCTGTCTGTCTCTCTGTCTGTCTGTCTGTCTGGCTGGCTGTCTGGCCTGATCTGGCTGTCTGGCTCTCTGCCTGGCCTGTCTGAGTCTCTGTCTGACTCTCTGTCTAGCCTGTCTGGCTCTCTGTCTGGCCCTCTGTCTGGCCTGTCTCTTCTCTGTCTGTCTGTCTCTCTGTCTGCCTGTCTGACTTTCTGGCTCTCTGCCTGGCATGTCTGTGTCTCTGTCTGGCTCTCTGCCGGGCCTGTCTGGGTCTCTGTCTAACCTGTCTGGCTCTCTGTTTGGTCTCTGTCTGGCCTGTCTTGTCTCTGTCTGTCTATCTGTCTGTCTGTCTGTCTGGCTGTCTGCCTGTCTGACTTTCTGGCTCTCTGCCTGGCCTGTCTGTGTCTCTGTCTGGCTCTCTGCCGGGCCTGTCTGGGTCTCTGTCTAACCTGTCTGGCTCTCTGTTTGGTCTCTGTCTGGCCTGTCTGGTGTCTGTCTGTGTGTCTGTTTGTCTGTCTGCCTGTATGTCTGCCTCTCTGTCTAACATGGCAGGCTCTCTGTCTGGCCTGTCTCGTCTCTGTCTGTCTGTCTGTCTTTCTTTCTTTCTGTCTGTCTTGCTGTCTGGCTCTCTGCCTGGCCTGTCTGTGTCTCTGTCTGGCTCTCTGCCTGGCCTGTCTGGGTTTCTGTCTAGCCTGTCTGGCTCTCTGTCTGGCACTCTGTCTGGCCTGTCTGGACTCTGTATGTATGTCTGTCTGTCTGTCTGGCCTGTCTGTCTGTCTGTCTGTCTGGCTGTCTGGCTGTATGGCTGTATGGCTGTCTGGCTGGCCTGTCTGGGTCTCTGTCTGGCTAAAGATGCAACAATTTAAACAAAAAAATGGTCAAAACAACATACTTACCACGCACATATTCTAAACTATATTTAAACTGAGTAATTAGGAATTTTGGTCAGTGTACAGCTATAATACCGTTAAGTAGGTATTAACCAACGCTGCCTGGTCAATAAAAGCATAGCACTGCATGAAATAAGGGATTTAATCAAAACTGAAATTTGCTGAAATGTCATTAAATTCCTTGTGTGGGATTTAATTGGAATTTAATTACACTTAAAGGTAGAATAAAAGTTTGCAACTTGTATTTGGAATTTAAGTACATTTAATGGCAATTAAAGGTAACGATACATTATTATGCACATTTAATGATAGCTTAAATCTAGCGGTGGTATTTCATATTGATTTTGGTAGAATTTAATTGCAATTAAATGTAATGATATTTCATTTACAAAAAGAATTCCTATAAGATATCAAACTTACAATTTAATGATATTTATAAATTTAAATTAAATGTAATGACAAATCACATCGCACATATAATGATACTTAATAGAGTGGTATGTATAAAAAATAATTGTGGACTTCTGTAAGAAAGCTTGAAACTTTGCATGTTTGAACCTTAAGGTATTACATTTAAATAAAAAACAGGAGACACGCCAGGGGACCAATGCCTCGTGCTGAAATGAGGCCCTTAAAGGGTACCCCAATTGTTAATATAAAACTATTATTAATCGTAATACTATGTTTGTGTGTTTCGTAACAAAGCTTCGAAAGGTAAATATAAAACAAATATAAAAACCGTAACAATATAATATTGAAAGTCTTTTTACTTATTTATCGTCTTTGGTAAGTATAATAATTATGAGGCACAAAAAAGGGGCATTTTTTATATTAAGCAGCGTTCAAATATGAGCTATTGAGCTACCATTGACTGCCTGCCTTCCTTAATATTTGCTTTCCTGGAGGAGGTCGGGCTGTGAGTCATTATTTAACAGATAATGTATGGTGCTTCGGTCCATATGCAAGTTTATGGACTGCCCAGTCCATAAACTTCATATGGACCGAAGCACCATACATTATTTGTTATATTATACCGAATCTGACCAACAAATTAAATCAATACGTTTTACGGTTTATTTTGACGTTGTTTTTCACACTTCCGTTAATATAGCTATCGGACCTGGACGTCGGTCAATATGCAACTTTATGGACCGGATGACGTCTAATTAAACAAAGAGTGGAATATGCAAATGAGGTGTAATATAATGTGTTATTGTGTGTGTTTGCTTGTTTTTGTGCCCGTTGGCGGTTTATATTACTATCATATCATCCCTTATTTGTAAATAGTTTTATCTTTATGTATTTACATTAATTTGTAATTACTACTTCATTTCTTAATATTTCATCAGTTTTTGCGGACAATATGACCTATTTATGTGTCGACGTGCCGTAAAACAG
>JAWPHD010023758.1:0-21258 GCA_037043455.1 Cyrtodaria siliqua
ATACTGTTTTGGATTAAAGAGGCAATTGCTAATGTGAATTAAAGGAAAATTAGATAATTTTATCTAGAATTAATTTTTTAATTAAAATTGGATATTATTGAAAAACTGTTACTATGTATTCTGTCAGTGAATATTTTATGTAATAAATGTGTTAATTATACTGAGCAAAAATAGAAACGTCCCCAAATTTACCCATATATTTAGACACAATGAAATTACATTTTATTTAATCTTATATGCAAATGCCTTTGTTAAAGGCCAGCACTGTCATGAAAACAATTTCCTTTCAATCAAACTTGTGGGCAAACTTATTCCCCTTGATTTGGTTTAAACAGCACATCTGGGGGTCTTGTGGTTAAAACTTTGTGATTTAAAATCGGGAATTCATGAATTTCATAATAAATTTGTTTTAGTTCCTGCAGATAAAGAAGCTAATAATGTAATTATTGTTTGACGCCTACATTACGTCAATGTTTTATCTCTGGAACTCGGCAGCACCGATTCGTATACTCCAGTTAATTCTACTTAGGATGATGTTGTTTCCGCACATATCACTCGGTGCACTACTTTCAAGACTGGTGTAAACGATAAGTAAAATAAACTGCCTACTATGTACTGGATTCTTAAATTACATAAAAATCCGTATAAGGCTCGCCTTATTTCGAATTCTAGTGAATGCACCACAACAAACATCTCCAAACGTTTAACTTCTTGTCTTACTGCCGTTAAAGATCACGTTAAACTATATTGAGATAAAACTTATGAAAACTCTGGGATTAATTTATTTTGGTCTATAAAACATTCAGGAGACGTTCTTGATAATTTTTTCAATAAAGGTCACGTTTCGTCAATAAGCACTTATGACTTTTCTACACTATATATAACCTTACCACATCACTTTATTAAAGACAAGCTAATTTCTCTTATTCAAAAAACATTCGCTAGAGAAAATACTACATTTTTGGCATGTAATAATATTAAAGCGTTTTTTACTAACGGCAGTTTAGACAATTATACTATGTGGACTTGCTATGAAGTTTATGAAGCACTCATCTTCCTATTAGATAATATGTTCGTCAGGTATGGAAACACAGTTGATAGACAAATTGTTGGTATCCCTATGGGTACGAACTGTGCACCACTTGTCGCAGATTTGTTTTTGTTTTGCTATGAAAGAGATTTCATGTTGAGTCTTTCACCAGATACTCAGGCAGATGTTATTGAAGCCTTTAATGACATCTCTCGGTATCTGGGTGACATATTGAACATTGACAAGAAATATAAAAAGATCTGACAGGGAAAGTAGCATTCAAGGAGGACAGTCAACCACAAAACACAGAAACAAACACGCAAACAGACAAACAAGAAGGCAAAAGCAATAATAAATGCAAACGACATCACAAACACAAAAGGGTTGACAATAGGAGGGCTACCGCCTTGGAACGGTCGGTGGCAAAGTAGGTCACTGTGGGTTTAAACCGGTTCTAGGGTGCACCAAACCTCACACTTACCCTACTGTCATCCCATTAAAACAGGACAGTGTCAATAACGAAATACCCGCCATGATCTAATCTCTAACCAACAAGGCAGCATAGGCAATATAAGTAAAACACAAATATAATACAAAAAACAATAGCCTAGAAAGCCACAATGAAGGTACTCAATGACTTGGCAGAAGCCAGAGCAGTAAGAGAATAAACCATTAAGGGCACGACAAGAAAGATCATAGACAAGCATCAAACGCCACCGTCCCAATGGGCTTTAGGTAGGCGTCATCATAGGGTCCACAGCCTGTCCGGTCATCGTACAATTAAAGAGGAAAGCATAGTGGCGAACTGTAAAAGGGTCCACCACCAAGCATGCAGTACGTTGCAAAATGACAGGGTCATAACCTCTTTTGATAAACTTTTTAACAAGTTTAAAAGATAGTATGAAAGTGATCATGACCAAGAATCTTACGAAGTTTATAAATCACATCACCATAGAAGTCAGGTTGTGATAGTCCTTGTCGCAGAAGAGTCCTTAAATTACTTTTATATTTGGAAAAAAGATCAGGGTTACGATAATACAATTTTGCAAATGTTTCACGAAGTTGTTGGTAACGGTAACCCTGATTGAGTTACTTTTTAGTTATACAAAGATTACGAATATTAAAGTCCTCAACTCGAGTACAAGCTCTAGAAAAACGAATAAATTGAGACACATACACCCCATAAGAAGTTGCTCGGGGAACATCCCTATCCAAGTGGGGATAATTAACAATGTCAAAATTAAAATCATCTCTCTTGTCATAGATTTTGCTAATTATTTCACCATTTTCAATCGAGAGATCTAAATCAAGAAAAGAAGCCTTATTATCAGATATATTTGCTTTGTTAAGCCGAAGTTCTTTAGGATAAATATAATTAACCATAGTTGGAAAGAAAGGGTTGTCAATGTTCAATATGTCATCCAGATACCGAGAGGTGTCATTAAAGGCTTCAATAACATCTGCCTGTGTATCTGGTGAAAGACTCAACATGAAATCTCTTTCATAGCAAAATAAGAACAAATCTGCGACAAGTGGTGCACAGTTCGTACTCATAGGGATACCAACAATTTGTCTATAAACGGTGGTTCCATACCTGACGAAAATATTATCTCATAGGAAGATGAGTGCTTCACAAACTTCATAGCTATTCCACATAGTATAATTGTCTAAACTGCCGTTAGTAAAAAACGCTTTAATATTATTACATGCCACAAATGTATTAGCTACTTCATCTGCAGGAACTAAAACAAATTTATTATGAAATTCCTGAATTCCCGATTTTAAATTACGAAAGGAAAACCTAGGTCTCGGAGGAAGTAAAGAGGGGTTAGCATTATAAAAGTTTATACGTGTATCTATAATTTTTGACTTTTTCCAAGTAGAAACTGAGTTTGGGTCCGCATGTTCTCTACGACACCATTTGATACTAAAATCTTCAATGGAGTGGGCGATCTGGGCACGACAGGCATTTAAATCAATAGTTGAAGGTAATCTATATTTAGACCTTTCGAAAAAAAATGCCGAATACGTTTATCAATAATATCAAAATTACCAGTGATGACATGACCTTCTGGAGCATAGCAAAATTTTGATGTGTTGCATTCACATTCCTTAGGAGTATTATGTACTATATCAAGGTCAGAAACTATTTTGTTGTAGTTGAAAATAATATTTCTAATAGGCTTTTTATACTTATAACAAATTACAGGACTTTCGGAATTTTTGAAATATTTTGGGATAGAATCAACTACATGAGTATCTCGAAAAGTACTAGGCATGTCAATGAAATCAATACCTTTATTTATATATAGTAGCTACGCTTTCTTTCCAACTATGGTTAATAATATTTATCCTAAAGAACTTCAGCTTAACAAAGCTAATATATCTGATAATAACGCTTCTTTTCCTGATTTAGATCTCTTGATTGAAAATGGTGAAATAATTAGCAAAATCTATGACAAGAGAGATGATTTTAATTTTGACATTGTCAATTATCCGCACTTGGATGGAGATGTTCTCCGAGCAACTTCTTATGGAGTGTGTATGTCTCAACCTATTCGTTTTTCAAGAGCTTGTACTCGAGTTGAGGACTTTAATATTCGTAATCTTTGTATAACTAAAAAGCTACTCAATCAGTGTTACCGTTACGATAAACTTCGTAAAACCTTTGCAAAATTGTATTATCGTAACCCTGATCTTCTTTCCAAATATAAAAGTAATTTAAGGACTCTTCTGCGACAAGGATTATCACAACCTGACTTCGTAAGATTCTTGGTCATGATCACTTTCATACTACTAAAACGTTTATCAAAAGAGGTTATGACACTATCATTTTGCAACGTACTTCATGCTTGGTGATGGACCTTTTTACAGTTCGCCACTATCCTTTCTTCTTTAATTAAACGATGACCGGACAGGCTGTAGACCCTATGGTGACGCCTATCGAAAGCCCATTGGGACGTTGGCGTTTTATGTTTGTCCATGATCTTTCTTGTCGTGCCCTTAATGGTTTATTCTCTTGTTGCTCTGGCTTCTACCAAGTCATTGAGTACCTTCATTGTGGCTTTCTAGGCTATTGTTGTTTTGTATTATATTTACACGAGCATATTTGTGTTTTACTTCTATTGCCTATTGATGCTGCCTTGTTGGTTAGAGATTAGATCATGGCGGAGATTTCTTCATTTACACTGTCCTGTTTTAATGGGATGACAGTAGGGTAACTGTGAAGTTTGGTGCACCCTAGAACCGGTTTAAACCCCCAGTGGCCTACTTTGCCACTGACCGTTCCAATGCGGTAGCACTGTTGTCAACCCTTTTGTGTTTGTGATGTCGTTTGCATTTAATATTACTTTTGCCTTTTTGTTTGTCTGTTTGCGTTTTTGTTTCTGTGTTTTGTGGTTGACTGTCCTCCTTGAATGCTACTTTTCCTGTCCGATATTTTTATATTTCTCTGAGTTAACACAGTTTTGTTATATTGAAATAAACAGAGAATGCCCTCATCACCACTAAAACAGAGAAAAGACGCCGATCCTTTCACTCATTGTGTTGCGCCATACAGCTTTCAAGAGCGAATATTTTTAGATTACCTCCCTTTATAATAAAAATATAGTGATTTGAATAAAACATGTTTTAGCAGCAACAGACAAACTTTGTTTTTTGATGATTATTAATATTGAACAGAATGATTGAGTAATAAGTATAAAATGATGAAATTTTATCTAGATTGGTGTACAAAGTGTAACAAAGTCAACCCTATGCAAATCACAGCTTAAAAGAGAGGGACGTTTCTATTTTTGCTGAGTATATATTTTTGTTGCTGGTTTTGCTTCCTTTCGTGTTACATTTTACTCGTTACATAAATTGGGGGCTCGTCCGGAATAGAAACGTATACCGTGCTTTAATCATTGATACATTGCTTTTGGCAATATTGTAATATAATAATAAATAATAGAAGCACAAAAGTAATTGTACATTTTGTACATTTCAATATTATAAAACCAGCTTCATTCAAAATGGCATATCGAATGAATCCTTCTAAACAACAGTATCTCAAAGAAGAAATTCAATACCTATTGGACAATGATTTCATAGAACCAAGTAAAAGTGACTGGAGTTCACCATGTATTCTTGTATCAAAACCGGATAATACTCGTACATACCGAATGTGTACTGACTATAGAAAAGTCAACAGTGTCACAACAACTGATTCATTTCCAATTCCACGAATTGACGACAGTATTGACAAAATTGGAAATGCAATATACGTTACAAAATGTGATATTTTAAAAGGATTTTGGCAAGTTCTTCACAGAAAGAGCAAAAGAATTATCACCATTTGTAACTCCAGATGGACTATTTCAATATAAAGTTATGCCATTTGGAATAAAATATTCTCCAGCAACGTTTCAACGTCTCGTCAATATGTTAATCTCCGATTAAGATCGATGTGACGCATACATCGATGATGTGATCATTTACAACAACTAATGGGAAGACCATTTACTACGGTGTCCTGTTAGGGCCATCTTACCATCGCATCTTACCATCGACCATCGACCTAGGTCGATGGTAAGATGCGATGGTCGATGGTAAGATGCGATGGTAAGATGAGATGGTCGATGGTAAGATGCGATGGTCGATAGTAAGATGCGATGGTAAGATGCGATGGTCGATGGTAAGATGCGATGGTCGATGTTTAGATGCGATGGACACATTTCAAAATCAACTTGGTCCATCGCATCTTACCATCGACCATCCCATCAAGGTCAAGGCTATTTCTGAATTTCCTGTACTGACTTGTAAAAAGCAATTAATGCGTTGATGCAGTTGATGCAATTGATGCTCGGTATGGCTGGTTATAATAGAACATGTTGTCATACTAGTAACGTTTCAGTCATTGCTGAACCTTTGACAAATGTGTTGAGTAAAAGAAATACATTTGTTTGGACTGAAAAATGCCAACACTCATTAGACAAATTAAAAGACATCATGATGAGTGCACCAGTGCTTTCAGCACCAAATTTTTAATTTAAATTTAAATTAGCAGTTGATGATTGGTGCTGGTGCAGTACTATTGCAGGAAGACAACAATGGTGTTGATCAACCAGTTTGATACTTTTCGAAGATGTTCAACAAGCATCAGAAAATTATTCAACTGTTGAAAAAGAATGTCTTTCACTCATTTTGGCATTACAACATTTTGAAGTGTATTGAACTTCATCTATTTCGCCAATAGTTGTCTTCAGTGATCACAATCCACTCACATTCATAAATAAAATGAAAAACAAAAATCAACGATTGATGAGATGGAGTTTGAAGTTGCAAGAGTACGATATTGAGATAAAATATGTCAGAGGGAAAGATACTTTAATTGCAGATTGCCTATCTTGTGTTTAAGATGCTGGATTATATTTAAACAAGTGTAACTTAATATATATGTAAAACACCTTTTGATTTTGAAAAGAAAAAATATCATGTTGTAATATATGTTTTGACATATGTGTTGAAATTAAAATATTGCATTGCTTATTCAAAAGAATGCATTATTACAGAAATCATTATTATCATTCTTTAAGGGGGAAGGTGGTACCTATGTCTGAACGTGTACATGTATTGTTGCATGCTTATTATTGATTTGGCCTTGAAGAAAGTTAAAAGTCGTGTAGATGTAAACGTGTTTGCCGTGTGTTCAGGTTGTTTATGCAAAAGTTCATTTGTGATGAAATTTGGACTGTTCTCATTGGACTGGTTAATGCAAATTCATTAACGATGAAATTTGGACTATTTTCATTGGACTATATTGGTGGGGAAGCTTTTAGGGTAGTCTTTGCGCGGTTTATAAAAGACTCTGGGAGCAGCTCAGCGTTTGAGTTGAGTTCTGTTCAATAAAAAGTTAATTTGAATTGGATGGTTTTAAAAATATAAAATATATGTGTGAGAGGATTTACTTACTTCAGCTGCCGAAGGCAGCTGACCCTTATATGAATTTTATATCTGTCTATGGTTAACATACTGTGACTCATGTAAGTGGCGATAAGCATGATTTACAATTTGAATTCCTAGTGAACTCGTCTGAAAACTTGAATGGTATAAACACATATTTTGTAATGTTGAAAGGTTACTATTTCACTGGCTGAAATGACGTTTTCGTAAACCAGTCCACTGAAATGTAGCCTGTAATCATTATTATTGTATGTATATTAGCGACGAAACATTCAACAACCTCTATAGCGCAGTTCATTCAGGCGTCGTGTTAGTGCCGAGGAAGGTAGGGTTCAAGCCTGCTGATTTACTTTTTTTTTTTTTAAAAAAAATAGATTTTCATAATTATGGTTTTTCATTATTGCTAATGGTAAGGTAGCAACAGTTCATTTACATTTTTCTCTTTGATAACGCAATCTTATAATTACACATGGTAACAGTGAACATTATGTGTGTTGTAATGCACACTCTAACGCACACGTATCCCTTACATGTGAACAATTGTATTACTGTGCTGATGTGTACTTCTAGCACGTCGTATTAAACGGGTGAATTGTAATCAATATGTAAGGCATGTCAAGGTATTTGAACAGAAAGAAGCGAGGTCGCCCACATTGATTTAAAATGCCTGGTAAGAAGAACTGATGGTAAAAATCGAGAAGAATGTAAGAAAAAACGGTCGTCGCGTGTTTATGTCTCCGTGACAACATTTATTTTTTTCAATATTGTTTTAACACCCGTGACTTGATATATTATTATGTTAACTTCTTGTCTCTCGGCAGCTATTTCACGCTAGCGTAAAACCTTGCTCGTTCTTTATTGTGCTAATTCATATTAACAGTGAAATTGGATATTTGGACTAAACTGGAAATATTGGAAATCAATTTGGACTGAAAGGATAATTAACATTTGGATTAAAGGGACACTTACTGTTTTGGATTAAAGAGACACTTACTGCTTTGGATTAAAGACACACTTACTGTTTTGGATTAAAGAGACACTCGCTAATGTGAATTAAAGGAACATTGGATAATTATATTTGGACTTAATTAAAAAATCGGATATTAATGAAAGACTGGATTTGTTATTCCGAAAGTGAATATTTTATGTAAATAAATGTGTTAATTACGTTTTTTTCTTGCTGGTTTGCTTTCTTTCTTGTTACATTTTACTCGTAATACTATACGATCCTATACCGTAGAGTACATTTTCTTGATGGCATATACTGCAGTGTACATTTCCTTTATATGACTTATATTGTAGTGTACATTTCCTTGATGGCATATACTGCAGTGTACATTTCCTTTATATGACTTATATTGTAGTGTACATTTCCGTGATGCCATATACTGCAGTGTACATTTCCTTGATGACTTATTTTGTAGTGTACATTTCCTTAGTGATATATACTGCAGTTTACATTTCTTTGATGACTTATACTATAGAGTCCATTTCCTTGATGACATATACAGTGGTGTACATTACCTTGATGACATATACTGTAGTGTACATTTCCTTGATGACTTATACAGTACTGCAGTCTACATTTCCTTTATGACTTACACTGTAGTGTAAATTTCCTTGATTACATATACTATAGTGTACATTACCTTGATGACATATAACGTAGTGTACATTTCCATGATGAAATATACTTTAGTATACATTTCCTTGAAAACATACACCGTAGTGTACATGTTCTTTATTACATATACTTTAGTGCACATTTCCTTTATGACATATACTGTAGTATATATTTCCTTGATGAGATATACTGTAGTGTACATTTCCTTGATGACATACGTATACTGTGGTGTACATTACCTTGATGACGTAACGGTAGAATACATTTCATTGATGACATGTACTGTAGTGTACATTTCCTTGATGACATATAATGTAGTGTGCATTTTCTTAATGAACTATACTGTAGTGTACATTTCCTTCATGGCATATAATGTAGTGTGCATTTTCTTCATGGTATATACTGTAGTGTACATTTCCTGCATGGCATATGCTGTGGTGTACATTTCCTTCATGACATATAATGTATCGTACTTTTCCTTTATGGCATATACTGTAGTGTACATTTCTTTCATGGCATATAATGTAATGTACATTTCCTTCATGACATATACTGTAGTGTACATTTCCTTCATGACATATACTGTAGTGTACATTTCCTTCATGGCATATACTTTAGTGTACATATCCTTCTTGACATATACTGTAGTGTACATTACCTTCATGGCATATAATGTAGAGTATATTTCCTTGATGATATATACTGCAGTGTACTTTTCCTTGATGCCATATACTGCAGAGTACATTTTCTTGAGTAGTGTACATTACCTTGATGACATATAATGTAGTATACATTTCTTTCATGGCTTATACTTTAGTGTACATTTCCTTCATGGCATATACTGTAGTGTGCATTTCGTTCATGACATATAATGTATTGTACATTTCCTTTATGACATATACTGTAGTGTACAATTCCTTCATGGCATATAATGTAGTGTACATGTCCTTTATGAAATATTCTGGAGTGTACATGTCCTTCATAGCATATACTGTAGTGTACTTCTCCTTTATGGCATATACTGTAGTGTACATTTCCTTCATGTCATATACTGTAGTGTATATTTCCTTCATGGTATTTACTTTAGTTTACATAAATATGATAAGGTGCGAATATGATAAGGTGCGAATGGATGTTTTGAGCTAAAGACAAACTTGATTTGTTTGTGTTTTTGCCTCCCGATTCAACAATGAATTGAATTCAGGGTTCTGAATTGTTGTAGTTATTTTAGTGAAACAACAACATAATCATGATAATGCTCAAGCAACATGCAAAATAGTATAATCCTATAACAGAAGCTATGCGTTTGTATACGACATTGTAACAATGATACCATATAATGAAACTTAAATCTTGCTCGAGGTAAACAACCGAACACATAGGGTATATACATACTTACTGATCGTCTCTCGTATTTCAGACCTTTTGTTAGATGCCAATTGTATACAGTTATTTGAGTGCTAAATGAATAGTAATTATAGTAACAACAAAGGGCTTATTCCTATTATGTAGTATGTTTCAAATGACTTTCGACTTAACATTAAACATTGCCAGAGGGAATATTGATAGGTGTTTTAATTGAGGGATTGACTCGCAAAGATATCTGATTTCCTGAGTGTATTTGTACAGACGCTTTACATTAAATAAAGTGTTTGATTGATACATACAGTTTGTATTGTGTTTTCTTTAAGGGGAATTATAGAACGGATGAGCAAATCCTAACCCTGCAATCATGAGTGTGAATTCGGGGACCAGTAGACTTTACTGCATAGTACCAGTCTACTTGGACCTCCCGAATAACACACTCATGACAAGCCGTATTCAAAAATGTGGGGAAAAGCGCGCACGGATTCTATGCGCGCGTTTCTACAAAATACAAAGAGGATTATCAATATATAAGTATGGTTTTTGACAGAAGAATTATATATTCTATCGAATGGTATGTTTGACAATAACAGTGTTGACCGATAAGCTACTAAAATCGGCAAGCAACAACACCCAGTGACACCTGAAAAATTAAAATGTTCGTTGCTAGCTAGACGGTGCTCAGGTAAAAAAATACCTCTACACATTGGACAACAACAAGATGATCGTCTTTACATGTTGACAGTCTGAGGTGAAAGTTATACAGGTTCTGGCACAGTTAAAGAATGTAGTAATTATTGCTCAATTACAAATAATTGCTGGAAAGACTCCCGAAGCATATAAGGAGATGCATGAAAATGGAACACAGTCACAGATGGAACTTGGACAATGTTGAACTTGAAAATCAGAATGGTAAGTTTGTAATAATTATTTTGCTGACAGTGACACTCCTCTTTGCATACGTGTACTATGGTGATTTAATAATCAGCATTTTAAAAAACATATGTGGTGGAGTTTTAGGGAGACCTTTTGAAGAAAAAAAATGCCTATCGAGTACCGACCTACCCTAGTCTCATTTATTTGACGTCGTTGGGTGCTTTTTTTTTTACATATGGACATTTATAGATGTGTCAAAAATCGTTTCGCCGTTCGTAGACGTCATGTATTTTTTTATGCACTATGACCTACCCTATTTTTTTTAGAGCATGCAATAGGAAACACACATATTTTTCTTTTTGGCCTTGAACATTTTGTTCCCTGCTATTTGACATTCATACCATTGACCTGAATTCCATGGCATTTGCTAGTGTTTTCACATTTTTTGATTTTTCACTACTGTAACAAGCCATGAATCTCAGGTCTGTTCGTACCTATACACTGGACGTTTTGTACACATACATACTATTCCCGTATTTTAACATGTAAACTGGGTACAGGGTACGAAACATCTGATGACCATCGTACACAATGGTACAAAATGACCAATGATGAGGGTACGCAGCATCCGACGCATTTTAGACAAAAAACGAAACGTACCCAATTTTTTGTAAGAAGCGTCCATAACTATAGACTTGTCCAACAAGTTAAACCATTGTTTGATAGAAATTCCTAAAAAAATAAACCATTTTTTGATGGAGGAAATGTTTGTATCAATTTAAAATATGCCCTATAAAAAACAAATTTCGCATGTGAATTTTTTTATTTCTCGAACAATTTTTAAAAATAAGATATGTACCGCTAAACTTGTCTGTTTCACCACTATATAAAACATATTAAGGCACTACCGGTAATCAAATTGTGTCTGAAAACTAAAACAAACCTTTGGCGGAAACTATAGCGCCCCAAACAATAAGATCATTTATTATAATTTAATGTGAAGATGAGTTACTTAAACAAAATCACGGCCAATAGCGAATCTAGCGCAAGGGGTTAAAACACTTTGTATGAATGAAAACACATTTTTTAAATGTTTTAAATGTTTATATCTTTCGATGTGGCCGTTAATGATCGATAACTTTTAGAAGTTTTACCTGACAAATAGTGGATCTATTGGAATTGAGGGGAAAAAATCAGTTAAAATGGGGCGAGAGCAGTGTTTTTTCCCCTTATTAATATAACTTTTTATATTATATATTCTGTGATAAATTATAGAAATTTTCCAGGTTGAGAAAATATATAACATATCCCTTCCTCTACTGTGCTATCTCGCCTAGTGTGCAAGATAGCACAGTAGCCAAATGTTATGAACTAAACGATAGACGTCACGATATTACGTCACGAATTGACGCCATGATATTACTCCGCGCTGTCGCCAAAGGAGTGACAGAAGAAGGAATACTTGTGTCAAAAGACGATTGGAAAGAAATTCATCACAGAGTTTAATTAACATTTTTGTCGTGATACGGAAAATAATTCACTCGTGAGAAATATTCTTGCGATATAGAAACTCGTGCGAAAACGCAATCGTTTCTATATCGCAAGAATCTTTCTCACTCGGGAATTATTTCCCGTATCACTTCAACAATGTTAATTAAACTTTATATGGTACCATTCCCAAAGCCAAAAAGTATGTGTTTTTTTTCCAATTGGAAAGAAAACATTCCAAATTCAAAAATGTGTTCGTTTTTTGTGTGTAAATATTTCACACTGAAACATTAAACAGAAAAAGATGGAAAATATCTCCTCTAAGGGAGGGTACTGGAATAGTACAAGATAATGTATATATATACATGGTTATGTGTTTGCAAAGTATATAAACATACAATATTGCTTTTGTTAAAAAGTGAAAAATTCCCAATTAAGGCAAAACCACGCAAATTTTCGTAATTGAATGGGTACCTGTACCATTCCCAAAATGGTGACAAAAAATCGCTAAAGAGTATCTTTTTCTCTTTTTGGTGGGATTTGCTTTTTAGCCGAATTGGAAGCAAATCCAGGCGTATGGTTTGGTCTGTCCTCCAATTTCGTTGGTTTCTGGCCATTCAGGTATAACCATTTATGGGGTTATTGTTTGGGGATGGGGGCATGTGGGTGGGGGTGGAGGGCTTGAAAACCTAACTAACCTATCGAACAGCATCATGTTCCTACATATTAAAGTGCTTTTTATGTGACTTGAAACAGAGAATCCGTGTCCTGTGGTCATAATTTTCTATTTGTATTTTCTAATACAATTAGGTCTCTGATACATATTCCTCCTCTTTATACAATGTATACATGTAATTTATATGTACACTGTCAACACCGATTTAGATAGACTGGATGCAATCTGGAAGAATTATGACAGTTATATGCAATTTATGGTAATCCAAACACGAACACGACCATCAATAGACAGTGTGTTTCAGTTACATATTCTGTGTGCATATGCATAACATTTTAAACACAATTATTGTAAATGAATAAGTTTGGTTTGGAAAACTTGACAACTTCTTATTGTACTATGCCTAGGGCTTTCTATATAATTGTCCCGTTTACTTTGCCTTCAGCTTTTAAAACTAATGGTGCTATATTCACCAATCACACTAAATCCAGATCGCGTCTAGTCCCTTTAAATTGATTATCTCATGAAGGTGTGTTTCAAGTTGTTTTACTTTTTCTGGATGACAAAAATATATTTCTCTCTTTCAGGTTGTCTACATGAAGTACAGGGATCCTCTGAAAATGTACAAGGCGCAGAACACGGAACTTCACTTTCGTGCAATCCATTACACCACAGTTGTAGACATTATATAAGAGTGACATTGGCAAAATAAATGACAATTTGTCTGATGTACAGTTAAGATAATGCGCTTCTTGAAATTTGCCATTTACTACCAGCATTTAAAAGCGCACAAACGCCAAGTGAATTACATTATTCCCATTGCTACAGAACCAACAATAGTGTCTTGTGAGAATGATATTAATGATAAAAAAGTATTAGAGAGACAACTATGGACCGTGTATTTTAAGACATTGGAATAGCAGTTTTCTATTGAGACACAATGAATGTGAGAGCTATAGCTCTCCAACAGGAAAGTGGCGGTCAAAAAATCAACAGTATTCCTTAAAGTTAGTTTGTATATAATTAAATAAAATGTGAAGTTTCCATTTTTAGCCCTACTGGCCGAAGGCAGCAGACCTAATGGGTTGTCCGTCCGTCGTCCATCGTCCGTCCGTTAACTTTTGCCTTGTGCCTTCATTATTAATAAGAACTTATGAAACTTTGCCAATGTCTTTATATTAATGAAAGCTCGGATATGTTCGAAAAGCAGCCAGATCGGATTTATTTCACCGGAGTTAGGGCCCTTGTTTTTCTGAAAATTCCATTTTCTGCGCTGTGAACGCTCTAGTACCTTCATTTATAATTTTATCTTTACCAAACTTACATTGATTTTTATTATCAATAAAAACCCGGACAAATTAAATGAGTAACAGCAAGTTATGGCCCTTGATATGCTGAAAAATGCCATATTCTGCCGTGTGAACCCTGGAGCACCTTCATTTCTTATTTGATCTTTACCAAACTTGCACAGATTGTTAATATCAATGAAAGCTCGGACAAGTTCGAAAACCGGCAAATGGGATTAGTAACAGCAGAGTTATGGCCCTTGTTTTTCTGAAGAAAAAAAACTATATTCTGCCTTGTGAACACTCTAGCAACTTAATTTATTATTTGATCTTTACCAAACTTACACAGATTGTAAATATCAATGTAAGTTCAGACAAGTTTGAAAACCAGTCTAATCGTAGTAGTAACACCGGAGTTATGGCCCTTCATTTAGCTAAAAATGCTGTATTTTTCCTCGTTAGGACGATAGGGCTTTCATTTGGCCAGAAATTAGCGAAACTTTGTAGGGATGACCAGTACCAAATCTAGTTGCGCATGTTTTTGTCATGTTCCCCATTAAAGACTCCATATAGCCAGAAGAGCAATACAGGCCCTCTTGGACCTCTTGTTAATTTGATCTTTACCAAACTTTGTCAGTGTCTTTGTATCAAGGAAAGCTCGGACAAGTTAAAAAACCAGCCAGATCAGACCAGTAACACCAGAGTTATGGCCTTTGATTTTCGTAAATATTCTACATTGGGAACCGGGGGTCGACTCGTGGGTTCAAAATTATTATTATTTGTTTTAATTTTCCTTTTTTAGCTCTACTGGCCGAAGGCCGTCGACATCCGTCCGTCTGTTAACTTTTGCCTTGTGAACACTCTAGGGCCTTAATTATTAATCGGATCTTAACGAAACTTTGCCAGTGTCTTTATATCAATGAAAGCTCGGATAGATTCGAACACCAGCCGGATCGGTTAAATCTCACCGGAGTTATGGTCCTTGTTTTGCTGAAAAATGCCATATTAAGCCTTGTGAACACTCTAGGACCCTAATTTATTATTTGATCTTTACCAAATTGCAGAGGTTGTTAATATCAATGAAATCTCGGACAAGTTCGAAAACAAGCGAAAACGAATCTGTAACACCGGAGTTATGGCCCTTGTTTTTAGGATAAATGCTATTTTCTGACTTGTGAACACTCTAGCACCTTCATTTATTATTTGATCTTTACCAAACTTGCATAGATTGTTAATATCAATGAAGGCTTGGACAAGTTCAGAAACCAGCTAAATTGGGATAGTAACAGCAGAGTTATGGCCCTTGTTTCGTCAGAAATAAATGCCATTTTCTGCCGTGTGAACTCCCTAGCACCTTCATTTAGTACTTGATCTTTACCAAACTTGCACAGATTGTTGATATCAATGAAAGCTGGGACAAGTTTTTCGTCCGTCCGTCGTCCGTTCGTCTGTTAACTTTTGCCTTGTGAACACTCTAGGGCCTACATTATTAATCAGATCTTTACGAAATTTTGCCAGTGTCTTTATATCAATGAAAGCTCGGATAAGTTTGAAAACCAGCCGGATCGGATAAATTTCACCGGAGTTATGGCCCTTGTTTTGCTGAAAAATGCCATATTAAGCCTTGTGAACACTCTAGGACCCTAATGTATTATTTGATCTTTACCAAACGTGCAGAGATTGTTAATATCAATGAAATCTCGGACAAGTTTGAAAACAAGCGAAAACGGATCAGAAACACCGGAGTTATGGCCTTGTTTTTTAGGATAAATGCTATTTTCTGACTTGTGAACACTAGCACATTCATTTATTATTTGATCTTTACCAAACTTGCACAGATTGTTAATATCCATGAAGGCTTGGACAAGTTCAGAAACCAGCTAAATTGTAAGAGTAACACCAGGGTTATGGACCTTGTTTCGTCAGAAAAAATGCCATTTTCTGCCTTGTGAACTCTCTAGCACCTTCGTTTAGTCCAAACTTGCACAGATTGTTGATATCAAATGAAAGCTGGGACAAGTTCGAAAACTAGCTTAATTGGGTTAGTAATACCAGATTTATGGCACTTGTTTTTCTTGAAAAAGCTATATTATGCCTTGTGAACACTCTAACACGTTCATTTATTATTTGATCTTTATTTCATTCATAGAAGAAAGTGGGAATAATAATACCCATTATAGACACAGCAGACTTATTGCCCATGATTACCACCAGACCATCCTATCCATGTTGTTTTTGCAATGTTTTAAAAGACGTGACGACAACCCTCGATATAAGAGCCGTTTTAGCCAGTAGAGCGTCCAGGCCCTCTTGGGCCTCTTGTTTTATACTATTTTTTTTGTTGTTAAAGAGAAATATTTAAATATATTTATGCCCCCGAAAAATATAAATTTTCGGGGGCATATAGTAATCGCACCGTCCGGATTCTGTCCGTTATTCCGCAGTTCGTGTCCGGACTGTAGTTTCAAAACCCCTGCATGGATTTTTGATTAACTTGTCACAAGTGATCGCCATAACAAGACGATGTGTCCCGCGTAAAACCCAGGTCCGTACCTCAAAGTTCAAGGTCACAGTGGAAGTTCATAGGTCAAAAACCTGTCCTTCTGTCCGCCGTCATTCCGCAATTCGTGTCCGGACTGTACCTTCAAAACCCCTGCATGTTTTTTTTATTAACTTGGCACGAGTGATCACCATAACAAGACGATGTGTCGCGCGCAAAAGCCAGGTCCGTACCTCAAAGATCAAGGTCACACTTGAAGTTCATAGGTCAAAAACAGGTACGCAATTTCGTGTCCGGACCGTAACGTCACAACCCCTGCAGGGATTTTTAAATAACTTGGCACAAGTGATCACCATAACAAGACGATGTGTCGCGCGCAAAACCCAGGTCTTCAAGGTCAAGGTCACACTTGGAGGTCAAAAGTCAAATTGTGTCCGGTCAATAACGGATTTTCAAATAACTTGGCACGAGTGCTCACCACAACAAGACGATGTGTCGCGCACATAATCCAGGTCTGTGGCCCCAAGGTCAAGGTCACACTTAGAGGTCAAATGTCAAATTGTGTCCGGTCAATAACGTTTGCATGCCTGGACGGATTTTCAAATAACTTGGCACAATTGCTCACCACAACCAAACGACGTGACATGCACAAAATCCAGGTCCATGGATCCAAGGTCAAGGTCATACTTAGAGGTCAAAGGACACTTCGGGGGAATTTACCACTTACAGTGATATTTCTTGTTTATTTATGTTTTTAATCATTACATGTGTTTTTTTAATATTTGGTTGTTCAAGAAAAATATTTTAAATATTTTGTTTAATATATTTTTTTGATGAAACTTGTTTCAGTTTAATGTTTATCTTTATACTATTCTTTCTTATAGTTTATCTTAATGATTAAACAAATGCAAGTTATGAAGAAAAACTAACGGTGAGAGTTTTAAAATATCAACATAGATTGTCCCTTTAAATTAAGAAGTGGAAAACAGTGACACCAAGTTAATTATTTTGAAATTACCTCCATTTCTTCTTGGTAAAAATGTGGTTCACTAAATACATGTACTATTTCGATTCTGTTTTATTGGCAAGATCAATGATAATAAAATATATTATTAATACGGGGTGCTTTCGTTTATTTTATCATGGTATTTCGTCTGTTGGTAGTATGTTGGCTTTGTTTGATAATTTAGTTAAATATTGAGACTGGAAGAGCTTTAGGCTCGATTAGCAATTCAGTTTATTTGAGAAAAAAATCACTTTAATCGACATGTTGCTACACAACGATGCATTCACTGTTAGTTTACTTAAGTTTTGATTTTAAGTTGCAAGCCATTATAACCATATACTGGTAATTTTTCGAACAGACATTAGTTGAAATGCCACAACTCAGTTTTAAATTTTACATTCAATACATGATTTAAGCTTTAACATAAACAACTATGCGATTATTAACTAAACCAACAGACTAGCTTCATAAAGCAAGATAATTAAAGTAGTAATTTCTCTACTTGCTCCTCCAGGGAGTACAGAAAGTTACCGTCTCAGAGGCTGAGTCTTGACTTGAAATTACCTGTAATACCACGCAATGGCACACAGATATCTAATTAATTTAATTTTTGGTATGGTACTTTAGGTCATTTTCAACACATGTAATGTTTTACATGACGGTCGATTTTCTGTGGTGGAGGTAGAAAAAAAAACACGACAGTCTACACCCTTCTAGTTTAATCACGGTGGCGAAATCAATTGACTTTTTATACGCCCCTCCATTATGTCGTGACGTCCGTCCGTTAAGTTTTGCGATGTCCGCTCTCTAACTCAAACACATATTATCCAATCATTATGCAATTTGGAAATACTGTTTATAGGCATAATATCTAGGTCAACTTCGGAAACCAGCCAGATCATCCCGGTAACAAAGGAGTTTAATTATTGAAAATTGACAATTTTGATGATGTCCGCTCAATAACTTGAATATTTGTTTTTCAATCTTGATGAAACTCGGTCAAGTTTGAAAACCAGTCCAATCGCCCTGGTAACAACGGAGTTCCTTACACTTACAACCATTTATCACAGTGACAAACAAGAAAAAAATGATGCAAAGCATCAATTCGCCGGTAAGGATGTAACGTACATTTTTGTCCTCGATTCACAGCGTTTCAAAAAGTGAAACGGGACATGCGCAGTGAAGCAGTCTACTCGATTCTGTAAAAAGACGCATCCACTTGGTAGGTCTATGCGTGAAAACAGTGATAAAATCTTCATCTGCATTGTAAAAAACAAACACTCAACGCAAATCATACATCAACACGTGTGGCCAGCGGCGATATTGTTTACATAGCAACAGTGCACTATTATCTGTGCCGTTGCCTTCCGGCTAACAGAATGTCAAGATTTTGAACATACCGAAGCGCCGTGATACACACGAGGCGGGATCCCGAAGAATGACGGGATTGGCCCAGCTTTCACGATTGCCGAAATGATTGCTTCCAATTCGGTCGTTTAAACAAGTGCCTTTTTTCTTTTGTCTGGGTCTCTGTCTGGCTCTGTGTCTTTCTCTGTGTCTGTCTGTCTGTCTGTCTGTCTGTCTGTCTGTCTGTCTGTCCGTCCGTCCGTCCGTCCGTCCGTCCGTCCGTCCGTCCGTCCGTCCGTCTGTCTGTCTGTCTGTCTGTCTGTCTGGCCTCTCTGTCTGTATGTCTGTCTGTCTGTCTGTCTGTCTGTCTGCCTCTCTGTCTGGCTCTCTGTCTGGCCTGTCTGGGTCTCTGTCTGGCTCTCTGTCTGTCTGTCTGGGTCTCCCTCTGGCTCTCTGTCTGGCCTGTCTTAGTCTCTGTCGAGGTCTATGTCTCTCTGTATGTATGTCTGTCTGTCTGTCTGGCCTGTCTGTCTGTCTGTCTGTCTTTATGACTGTCTATCTGTCTATCTGTCTGTCTGTCTCTCTGTCTGTCTGTCTGGGTCTCTGTCTGGGTCTCTGTCTGGCATGTCTGTCTGTCTGTCTGTCTGTCTGTCTGTCTGTCTGTCTGTCTGTCTGTCTGTCTGTCTGTCTGTCTGTCTGTCTGTCTGTCTGTCTGTCTGTCTGTCTGTCTGTCTGTCTGTCTGTCTGTCTGTCTGTCTGTCTGTCTGTCTGTCTGTCTGTCTGTCTGTCTGTCTGTCTGTCTGTCTGGCCTGTCTGTCTGTCTTTATGTCTGTCTATCTGTCTATATGTCTGTCTGTCTGTCTGTCTGTATGTCTGTCTGTCTGTATGTATGTCTGTATGTATGTCTGTCTGTCTGGGTCATTGTCTGTCTGTCTGTCTGTCTGTCTGTCTGTCTGTCTGTCTGTCTGTCTGTCTGTCTGTCTGTCTGTCTGTATGTCTGTCTGTCTGTCTGTCTGTCTGTCTGTCTGTTGTCTGTCTGTCTGTCTGTCTGTCTGTCTGTCAGTCTGTCTGGCTCTCTGTCTGGCTCTCTGTCTGGCCTGTCTTGGTCTCTGTCTGGGTCTCTGTCTGGCTGCCTGTCTGGGTCTCTGTATGTATGTCTGTCTGTCTGTCTGTCAGTCTGACTGTCTGTCTGTCTGTCTATATGTCTGTCTGTCTGTCTGTCTGTCTGTCTGTCTGTCTGTCTGTCTGTCTGTCTGTCTGTCTGTCTGTCTGTCTGTCTGTCTGTCTGTCTGTCTGTCTGTCTGTCTGTCTGTCTGTCTGTCTGTCTGTCTGTCTGTCTGTCTGTCTGTCTGTCTGTCTGTCTGTCTGTCTGTCTGTCTGTCTGTCTGTCTGTCTGTCTGTCTGTCTGTCTGTCTGTCTGTCTGTCTGTCTGTCTGTCTGTCTGTCTGTCTGTCTGTCTGTCTGTCTGTCTGTCTGTCTGTCTGTCAGTATGTCTGTCTGTCTGTTGGTCTGCCTGTCTGGCTGTCTGGCTGTCTGGCTCTCTGTCTGGCCTGTCTGTGTCTCTGTCTGGGTCTCTGTCTGTCTGGGTCTCTGTCTGTTTGTCTGTCGGGGTCTCTGTCTGTCTGTCTGTCTGTCTGTCTGTCTGTCTGTCTGTCTGTCTGTCTGTCTGTCTGTCTGTCTGTCTGTCTGTCTGTCTGTCTGTCTGTCTGTCTGTCTGTCTGTCTGTCTGTCTGTCTGTCTGTCTGTCTGTCTGTCTGTCTGTCTGTCTGTCTGTCTGTCTGTCTGTCTGTCTGTCTGTCTGTCTGTCTGTCTGTCTGTCTGTCTGTCTGTCTGTCTGTCTGGGTCTCCATCTGGCTCTCTGTCTGGCCTGTCTTGGTCTCTGTCTGGGTCTCTGTCTGTCTGGCCTGTCTGTCTGTCTGGCTCTCTGTTTGTCTGTCTGGCTGTCTGTCTGTCTGTCTGTCTGTCTGTCCGTCCGACAGACAGACTGTCTGTCTGTCTGGGTCTCCATCTGGCTCTCTGTCTGGCTTGTCTTGGTCTCTGTCTGGGTCTCTGTCTGTATGTCTGTCTGGCCTGTCTGTCTGTCTGGCTCTCTGTTTGTCTGTCTGGCTGTCTGTCTG
>JAWPHD010023759.1:0-21255 GCA_037043455.1 Cyrtodaria siliqua
TGTATATATATTTCACTATCTATGTATTTGTTGTATCCTCACGGGTCTTATGACACATTGGAATTATTTGAAAAAACACACATTATATAAATGACTGACTATATTGCATTTATATATAGATAACTGACTATACTACATTTATATATAGATGACTGATTATATTCATTTATATATATGACTGATTATATTACATGTATATATAGATGACCGACTATACTACATTTATATATAGATGACTGTAGTATAGTCAGACTATATTACATATATATATTTATATGGCTGACTATATTACATGTATATACAAATGACTGACTATACTACATTTATATATAGACGACTGTAGTATAGTCAGACTATATTACATATATATATTTATATGACTGACTATATTACATCTATATATAAATGACTGACTATATTACATGTATATATAGATGACTGACTATACAACATTTGTATATAGATGACTGACTATATTCATTTATAAATATATGACTGATTATATTACATGTATATATAGATGACTGACTATACTACATTTATATAGAGATGACTGTAGTATAGTCAGACTATATTACATATATATATTTATATGACTGACTATATTATATGTATATATAGATGACTGACTATACTACATTTATATATAGATGATTGACTATACTACATGTATATATAGATGACAGACTATACTACATTCATATATAGGTGACTGACTATACTACAAATATATATAGATGAATGACGATACTACATTTATATATAGATGACTGACTATACTGCAGTTATATACATATGACTGACTATATTACATGTATATATAGATTACTGACTATACTACATTTGTATATAGATGACTGACTATACTGAATTTGTATATAGATAACATACTGTAATCCATTTATAAACAGATGACTGACTAAACCACATGTGTATATAGATGACTGACTATGCTACATTTATATATAGATGACTGACTACACTACATGTATATATAGATGACTGACTATACTACATTTATATATAGATGACTGACTATACTACATGTATATATAGGTAACTGACTATACTACATTTATATATAGATGACTGACTAAACTACATGTATATATAGGTAACTGACTATACTACAGTTATATATAGATGACTGACTATGCTACATTTATATATAGATGACTGACTATACTACATTTATATATAGATGACTGACTAGACTACATTTATATATAGGTAACTGACTATACTACAGTTATATATAGATGACTGACTATGCTACATTTATATATAAATGATTGACTATACTACATGTATATATAGGTAGCTGACTATACTACAGTTATATATAGATGACTGACTATGCTACATTTATATATAAATGACTGACTATACTACATGTATATATAGATGACTGCCTATACTACATTTATATATAGATGACTGACTATGCTACATTTATATATAGATGACTGACTATACTACAGTTTATATATATTGATGCCTGACTATATTACATTTATATATAGATGACTGACTATTATACTGCATTTGTATATAGATGAATGACTATAGTACAGTTATATATAGATGACTGACTATACTACATTTATATATAGATGACTGACTATACTACATGTATATATAGATGACTGACTATACTACAGTTTATATATATTGATGCCTGACTATATTACATTTATATATAGATGACTGACTATTATACTGCATTTGTATATAGATGAATGACTATAGTACAGTTATATATAGATGACTGACTATACTACATTTATATATAGATGACTGACTATACTACATGTATATATAGATGACTGACTATAGATGACTGACTATACTACTATTATATATAGATGAATGACTATACTAAATTCATATACAGATGGATGACTATACCACATTGATATAGAGATGACTTACTATACTACATTTATATATATATATTACTGATTATATTACATGTATATATAGATGACTGACTATACTACATTTATATATAGATGACTGTTGTATAGTCAGACTATATTACATATATATATATGTATATGACTGACTATATTACATGTATATATAAATGACTGATTATATTACATGTATATATAGATGACCGACTATACTACATTTATATATAGATGACTGACTATACTACATTTATATATAGATGACTGTAGTATAGTCAGACTATATTACATATATATATGACTGACTATATTACATGTATATATAAATTACTGATTATATTACATATATATACAGATGACTGACTATACTACATTTATATATAGATGACTGACTATACTACTTTTATATTATACATATGACTGACTATATTACATGTATATATAGATGACTGACTATACTACATTTGTATATAGATGACTGACTATATTTATTTATATATATATGACTGATTATATTACATGTATATATAGATGACTGACTATACTACATTTATATATAGATGACTGTAGTATAGTCAGACTATATTACATATATATATTTATATGACTGACTATATTACATGTATATATAGATGACTGACTATACTACATTTATATATAGATGACTGACTATACTACAATTATATACTACAATTATATACATATGACTGACTAGATTACATGTATATATAGATGACAGACTGTACTACATTATATATAGGTGACGGACTATACTACAAATATATATAGATGATGACGATACTACATTTATATATAGATGACTGACTATACTGCAGTTATATATAGATGACTGACTATACTGAATTTGTATATAGATGACATACTGTATCCATTTATAAACAGATGACTGACTACACCACATGTGTATATAGATGACTGACTATGCTACATTTATATATATATGACTGCCTATACTACATGTATATATAGATGACTGACTATACTACAGTTTATATATAGATGACTGACTATACTGTATATATAGATGACTGACTATACTACAGTTTATATATAGATGACTGACTATACTACAGTTTATATATATTGATGCCTGACTATATTACATTTATATATAGATGACTGACTATACTACAGTTTATATATATTGATGACTGACTATATTACATTTATATATAGGTAACTGACTATACTACAGTTATATATAGATGACTGACTATACTACAGTTATATATAGATGACTGACTATGCTACAGTTATATATAGATGACTGACTATACTACAGTTTATATATATTGATGCCTGACTATATTACATTTATATATAGATGACCGACTATTATACTGCATTTGTATATAGATGAATGACTAAAGTACAGTTATATATAGATGACTGCCTATACTACATTTATATATAAATGACTGACTATACTACATTTATATATAGATGACTGACTATACTACATGTATATATAGATGACTGCCTATACTACATTTATATATAAATGACTGACTATACTACATTTATATAAAGATGACTGACTATACTACATGTATATATAGGTAACTGACTATACTACATTTATATATAGATGACTGCCTTTACTACATTTATATATAAATGACTGACTATACTACATTTATATATAGATGACTGACTATACTACATGTATATATAGGTAACTGACTATGCTACAGTTATATATAGATGACTGACTATACTACAGTTTATATATATTGATGCCTGACTATATTACATTTATATATAGATGACTGACTATTATACTGCATTTGTATATAGATGAATGACTATACTACAGTTATATATAGATGACTGACTTTACTACTTTTATATATAGATGACTGACTATACTACATGTATATATAGATGACTGACTATAGATGACTGACTATACTACTATTATATATAGATGACTGATTATACTACATTTATATATAGATGAATGACTATACTAAATTCATATATAGATGGATGACTATACTACATTAATATAGAGATGACTTACTATACTATAGTATACATTGTTCGTTAAAGTGTTATATTTTAAAAATCTAGATTTTACATCAATTTATTCTTCTTTCTGAGAATCCATTATTTTGAAAATAAAAACAAAACTTATATGAGTCCTCAGTCGGATTTAACTTTTAATAAAAATGCACGGAAAGATGCTGACTTTTTAACATGAGTTTCGGTGAATAAAGATTGTCGTATGTCCCTTTAATGATTAAACTCGACTAATATAATGTCATTTAATCCATTTGAATAAACAACGCGTAATGTTTACTGCCTACCAACATATTACTACGTTGTACTACAACTTACAGTAGACGGATCACAGAATACATTTATAAAGACAATTGCGAAAAACGATATCTTACATTTCCAATTTGAATCGGGCTCGATTTTAGATATAGTAGGTTTACACAGTATGTGACGTCATTGAGCTTTAGCCCAGATATTTATCCTATTCTTGACTACGGAACACAACAATGGTTGTTTTTATATATAATCATTAATGGGTGTATACATAGGAGTTGATTCAAAATGTATTTAAATAATGACCTATATTAAGCAAAGGTCAAGCACATACAAGCGCTACTTGACATCTATTGGTGTGTATCAGGATCTATCAATACATGTATTGAATGACTCTGTGTGTATATATGAATAGAGTATAAAGCATAATAACACTCACGATCACACACATAACCATACACAATAAAAGTATGCTTAAAACGAGTAAGCTGAATTGCTTAAACCTGTTATAAATTGACGGCAAAACAAATCTCTTACCTGGTACAATGTATATTTAGAAGAGTTGCTTATGTGTTTTATTTATCCAATACGGTATGTATATATATAACAAGCGGCATATTCAACATGTCCATGCACAGGTATAAACAATCCGTCCATTAATGGCATTATCTGTCGTGATTGTTTCTACCATCCAATAAAATTCATTTGAAATTACCGCATTCTCGTCGGAGATAAAATGCTTATGTCACAAATATAGTAGTAATATATACTAAGCTAGATATAGTAGCACATAGATACACACTAACTCAGTTTTTAAAAACATACCACATATTATAGGACATTCTATAAATAGCGCACTGGATTGATATTGAACTAGTCTGTTTATGTGCTGACGTATATTGCAGACGATAAACACTGGCGGTTGTTGCAAACAAAAAATAGATAGGTTAGGTTTCCACACAAGTGACAAATAAAGCATTTTAATTGAAATACAAACACCATGAATAAATAAACTTGACAGTCAGCCAATATTTTCACCGTTACGTATTGAATACGAATGAATGAATGAATGAATGAATGGTGTTTTACGGCACCTCGACACATAAATAGGTCATATTGTGCGCAAATGAGAATGTAGTAGTAATTAAAAATTAATGTAAATATAAAGATAAAACTATTTACAAATAAGGGATGATATGGTAGTAATATAAACTATATATGTAAATCAACAAATGCCCGTCAATAAACAAGTAAATATATATAACATATTATAATGATTTATATAGTCTGACTTCTTTAAGGAAATCTAAAACAATACTAAAATCTATAGTATCAAATAACTCTTTCATAGTATTAACATTGTAGTGCCTTTGATCAGTCTACCAGGGGCGTTCCTGGGCATACGCAATGACGCACGTGCGTACAGGTTATTAAAGAAGCAAACAAATAAAAAAGGCTAAAAATGCAATAAAAACTGAAGGTATAGGGGGTTAGGCACATTTGTGAATCCAAAACTCGATGGTGCGTATACCTAAATTAGCCCCAGGAACGCCCCTGTCTACACATTCCAAAAATATGTGTTTGACCGTTAACGGTGCAAAGCAGGGTATACATTCTGGTAATTGCTCACCTTGTCATAAATATAAATGAGTTTAACGTGTATGCTCTATCCTGCACCGGGCTATGACAAAGGGTCTACTAGAAGAACGCCATTCTCCGAGTAAGGTTTTAACTGAATGGTTAACTGACAAATCTCAAGCGGCTTGCCAAGAGTTACGAATATATGTGTTAATACAACTTTTAAAATCACTATAAGGTAATTTGACATTAGATATATGTAAACCTAATACTGTTTTAGCAGCACTATCAGCTCTATCATTACCACGTATTCCTACTATAAGAAAATATGTACTTTTGTAAAAGTTGACGCACAACTGGGTTATCATATTTCATATTACCCAGGGCTTGAAGAGATGAACGGAGATCAGAAAACATTACAAAATAATCATCATCAGATTCCTTAATATAGTTTAAGGCAAGTTCAACTGCATTAAGTTCAGCTGAAAAGATAGAGGCCTTGTCAGGCAGTCGGCTCTTTATGCTGTGCTTGTGAACAACAGCTGCTGCAGCTGCTACCTTATCTCCATCTTTAGAACCATCTGTGTATATATGTTGAAAATTACTGTATTTCGATTTAATTAAATTTGCTTTGAAAGACCGTAGGGTCTGTACTGGATTTGTTACTATTACAAAAATAATTTTTGGTGTTTCCAAAGTCCACGGTGGAATTTGTGGTACTTTGTATTTGGCAATCAAATTTAGGTCGATTTCAGTGTCTCTTAATTTTGATTTAATACGAAGACCAAATGGTCGAATGGCCTTCGGTTTTCGATCATAAAGAGGTTCAGGATTAAACACAGTATCGAACGTTGTTTTTAAAGGGTTAGCTTGCAGTTTAATGGCCTACTGAAGCGCTAATTTGTCCCGTCTATGAGACAGTGATGGTTCATTAGCTTCAACATATCTGGTGATGTACGAAAGGCACCTAAGGCGAGTCGTAATCCTCATTCATTATTATAATACACAATTTATAACAAAATGTATGAAAGTTGGCAGGCTAATATTCGTTTTTCTTCATCTCGTCTATACTGATGATGGCCCGTTTTAGCTTGTCTTGTACAATCATATTTCAATTATGGCTCATGGGGCCATGTTGGGGGCTAGAGTATTACATACATACCAGTTGACCACATTAATTAAACAAGAAATGTATCCATGAGACACAGATGCTCCCACCACTGCAAACCATCTGATTAACTGTGACCTTGACCTTTTAAAGTTTGAGGCACTGCAAGACATACCTTCTCATTGTGATACACATTTGTGTGAAGTTTGACGCAACTCCCTTCAGTAGTTTCGAAGTAATGGCTGAGACAATATTTGTTTCATTATTTGTTGACCTTTGACCTCCAACTGTGACCTTGACCTTTGAGATACGGTCATGATTCTTACGCGCGACACACCTCATTGTGATGAACATTTATATGAAGTTTGACGAAATTCCCTTCACTAGTTTCCGAGGGATGGCTGAGACAGAAATTTCATACGGACGGACGCACGAACGGACGGACAGTGCGATTACTATATGCCTCCCCATTACGTGGTCCGAGTATTAACTTTCATACTCCATCTAATCACTTCTTCAAGAACCGAACACGGGGTTGGCTGGGGTATGAAATCAAACCTTAATTTCGGCTTAACAAGTTTCTATATTGCAAAATTAATAGTATTTAATAATTAAATTAAAATATTTAATAGGTTATCGCATTTTTTTAATAAAAACTGTTTTAAACGTGTTTTATTGCCGAAATATCCGTTATAAAATCCTACTAATATTAGCTTTCCCATCGCTTAATGGAATTAAGGCGGGACCATGTAATGCTGTGGGGGCATAACAATAGTGTACCTTAGTAAGTGATCAAATATAACATGATCAGTTGACCTCATGTTGTTCTTTCTTTCTTCTTATTTTAACAATAATTTAAATATATTGAATAATAAATCAAAAACTCGTGTGGTTTGTGAGCGTATAGTGTTTGCTACTAGAAGTTTATCGGCCTGGTGTCACTTGAATGTGTATGGGTGGGGTAGGAAGCCATCAGTTAGGTACCGCTTCAGACTTTGAGGGGAGCCCGATTATCAGACCGTGAGGGGAGTCAAGGAATGATTTCGTAGCAAGACATGTGTCTACGGCGTCAATCAAATACACCATAAGCTAACTAAAAACTAACAGACTTGTCTACTACTGCTGCAAATTCATAGATATATCGGACTATGGAGTGAACTATGAAGTGGAATATGGAGTGGACTTTGGAGTGGACTATAGCGTGGACTATGGAGTGGACTATGGAGTGGACAATGGAGTGGACTGTCTCTGTCCACATTGAGTGCCAACATGTTCCATATGGTGTGTAGTTTACAAATCTGTTTGATGCTTCTTTGGTATATGTGATAGTAAATCCAACAGAAACTAATACATTTCGTTTTCACATTCGTTTTAACTAATACTTAGTTAAGGGCATATTTACCAACGTCCAGTGGTCATTGAAAAAAAGCATGGGAAGCTTGTTAATTTACGGCTAACATGCTCAAGACCAATACGTTCAGGTATATAAACTGAGGTCCGAGTAAAGTTGTTTCTTTCAATAGCATTGTTATACAGTATCTTACTTTATGAAGGAGAAAATAACAAGTTAGCTGTACTAAATACAAAACGTTGTGGATATTTCATTGTTTTAGAAAAAAACATAAAAAACAAAAAAACACAAAAAACACAAATAGTGTTTTAATATGTTGACCATCCAAAAGCTGTATTGGGAGGGCGTCAACTTGAATAACAGCATTTTCTCATGCATTTGTATGTCTAATAGAGATTTACTATTAAATATACACATTTTCTCCCCACCCTTCCCACCCCTAAACACAACAGACTCGATATAGATCCTTAACCGAATTATTGAAAAAGAAAATCATAACGGTAACATGAATAAATATAATCACTGATGATAAGTAACATAGATTATAGAAACTATCACCCAACACTTTAGTGATTAATCTGTTAACATTCCACTTGAACCGGTTGCCTAAGACTGACTGACAATCGCTTTGATATCGATCCACCTCATTGCCAAAAATACGTCAAGTTATACCAGGGGATCGACAAAGTTGGTACCAGCTTGATATCCTGGAAAAGCGTTTGTCGTATTTTTCTTCATGAATCGGGATGTCAATCAGTATACTAAAATTAATGAAACATTATTAATATTATTTGAGTAACAGTCATCAGACTTAAATGACCACCAGTTCCTCATATTACACGTGTGTTAAGAGGTGTTTACATGAACTTCATGAAAGAATATTCCTAGAAAAGTTATCCGAGGTTAAAAGCGATAAGTAGATTATATAAAAAGATAATTAGAGCCCGGAATAAAGAACCCATTTGGACTTAGGAACACATCAAAAGACTTTCTAGAAAAGGTAGACACAGCAACATATATTCGATTTTCTTTTAAAGGCCTAAACGAAGGCTCTTAAAAAGAGTGTGATAATGGACCTTTGGAAACGGCCGAGCACGACACATACGAAATATTGCAGTCTCGGTTTGATTGAGACTGTTCATGAGCGGTAGTGAAAAATGCTAGCTACCCCTCACGCCCTCTAGCCCCGGGTTGAGCAGAACTCAATATTCATAAAATCAATAGTACACAATTTTAACCATCCCGAAGATGGCATGCATATGGCGGTGGACATGGAGTATACTTCTTCCCCATGTCGTACGGCGTATGGTCCCAGTATCTAATAAAATTAAATGCCCCGAAGAGCGAAATAAACATAATGGAATTTAGTTGGGAGCAGCGGTTATGAAGCCTGCGTATCACAAGTAACAGCCAAAAGACTAAATTAAAAAGCAGACAACATATCCTATAAGTGGTTAAAAAATACCCAGAGCCTTTTATCGGCCGGAGTAGTGGAACCACCGAATCAAAGAAAACAAAAGAAATTGAAAATGTACAAGTCGAGAGATAGATGACATTTGCTAGTATCGACATACATAGAAAGCCATTGAACAGTGTCCTTGCCTTGATCGTCTTCCACAAAGCAAATCAAATCATGCAAATGTAATATTTAAACGGCTTCTTGAAGGAAAAAACAGTGTCAGTACCAGGGATACACCTGCATTTTATGTCCATTTTCAGAACTGGCTGTATTATATTGCGTAGGAAATCGGACTTCAAACTGAAAGAGTAACTAGATAACATACTTGCATTGGTTGAATCTGCAGATTGTATTATTTAATAAAAAAAAACACAAATGCTCACGATGTTCATGAACGGTGCAGATGCTTACGAAAAAGTGCCATACTTTGGCACAACATCATTTTCAAATATTTGCCTGCATGGTGCATATCAAATTATGGCATGGAAAAGTACGACAATGTATGTTATACATGATATGTCTATATCTACAGAGTTTTGGTATGCGTGTTGCCACAAAATAATGAACCACACATTTAAATTACAAGTTATGTGACTATGGCAATGATATGGTTGTGCTTGCTTCCTTAATCATCAACCATTCACTGTATTATAGTGATCCGGTAAAATAAAGCTAGAGTTACACAGATAATTTAGTGTGCATACTGTGTCTACTAGAATAGTTTGACGTTAGTTCAGAACATGAACATACAGAAAATTTATAATCAGATGACTATGATTTAGATTTTAAACCAGAAATATAAATGCAAATGAAGTTTAAGGCTTGTAAAGCACTTGATTTAAAACCGATTACAACTATCTTCGCTAGATTTAGGCCTTGAGCCAGGACCCACATTTTTCGATATTGTTACCAACTCAAGGGACAAATTCTACCATCACTTTTTGAAAAGAGCAATGTATATAGATTACATTTTTCCATGATAGCAATCTGGAACAGGTAGCTTATATAAAAAAAATTGAACTTTAATAGGTTATCATTGTAGCGCTTTCATATAAGTTTTTGATGTTCGTTTTTGAATGTCATGCTTGTGTGAATAATTATTGATGTACTTTTTAAATCTGCACTTAAGTTTACAATTCATTGAGTTAACAATTCATTGAGTTACATAAAGCGTAAATAAGCTCTTTTTTAGCACTGAATTCAGTTAAAATCTCTATTTTGCTTCAAATTAGAAGTCAATTTACCCCACCCACTATTGACACATTTTTATGCATTTAGTTTAGTTAATATTCTTTACAGTATATGTGTAAACTTGTAAGAATCAGTAATTTACAACCTTTCTACATGATTTAAATAATATTATAATATGAATAAGGGATTGTTATGATATATTGATGAAATTAAGTACTAAGCAATGTTCATGGCATTGCACATATGTGTTCAGTAAGCCTGATAAGTTGAGACGCATGCCAAACTGGAAGTATAGGCCTTCCTCAAAGTAACTGCAACATAAATAGTATTAACATGTTCTGATATATACATATATTGCACAGACGACACAAAGTCCAAAGGATTCTAGATAAAGGAAATGTGCGGTTTAACGTGTTTTTTTTAACAAGTCTTTTTTAGGTGTATGCGTCATGGCAATACTTATTATGATTACACATTTGGATTATGTATAACACATAAATACATGAATTAAACATTGCATATTGCAACGCAAAATCTTTAATACTTTTTAATTACAATTTATGCATATTTAAGGATTTTTACACCTGAATTACCTCACCCATATACAACACAATGAAGAATTCTGCATATGAAATGTAAAAATAGTAGTATCTGCATTTGCACGAACCATTTTTGTGTTACTGAAAAAAGAATCGACGAAGATGAATTGATTTGAATTGGGGTTTTACAGCGCACCAACACAAACATGTTATATGGCGCCAACAGGAATGAACTTTCGACCCGGCTCACTCTTCATTAACATCTAGATACAAATTTGCAGAATGTGCCTAGAACCTTCTTACCTGCAGAACTGCAGAGTTGCTGCAAATTCTTTAGTAAACACTCCATTTTTCGCTGGAGCCTCGATCACTGCCACCACTGAAGTAGCACCTGAAACAATACAGGTTTCATGATGAAAATGACAAAATTAACATAAATTCGGGGAAATTTTACCAATATGCCTGGATATGCAGTGGTCATATTCTTGCCCGGGAACCACACGGCGTCGACGAACAAATATCTTTAGGATGATACCCAGATCACTGTACTAACTACTTACCATGGCAACTATTTGTTAGTATTGGTGCAGTTGTTACAATATCACCTGCTTAGGATATGTATCTAAACATAGGTGGTGATGTTCTCCGTACTTTATTTAGAGTATGGAATTAACCTAGGATGGTAAGCATCAACCCTATTTTTGCGCATGCAAGAGCAAGTGGAATGAATATTACCTAAAAAAGAAGGTGTATTGCCAATGAAGAGAGAGAGGGAGTGTATGTGGGAGGGAGGAGGGGGGGGGGGGGGTGAGGTGAGGGGGGGTGGATATATAGTCATTTAGGAACATTTAGGAACCTGCCCTACTGACGAATAGACACATGTTTTTTTAACATGATGGGAAGAAATGATGTGTTGGTTTACGTCCCCATCCGACGGACGAGGGTAAAAGTGTCTTGCCTAAGAACACACCGACAAAATTCACTGGCTCCGGTGAGGCTTGAACCAGGGTCCTTTGAATTTAAAGTCCCCCGTGCTATCCACTTTACAACATATGTACATCGTTTCTAAACCTGCTGACGACGACGTGTACATATAACTTACATCGTTTGAGAATCAAAACTCTATGTCAACCCTTTTGTGATGTCGTTTGAATTTATTATCGGTTTTGCCTTCTTGTTTGTCTGTTTGCGTGTTTGTGGTTGACTGACCTCCTTGAATGCTACTTTCCCTGTCCGATCTTTTTATATTTCTTTCTATAGATACAATATAAAAAGCTTTAACCAGCCAGACAAAAAAAACAAACAAGAGGTCAATGACCTTGAAGCTCTACTGATTGATTTTGATTTCAGGAAGTAGTCGTTACAGAATTCTTTTTTGAAAATTTTAGCCGTGGCGGCCATCTTGAATTTCCGGCCGACCTGAAATTTTGCCAGGATCAATAAGACATCAAGAGCAACATTCCTGTCAAGTTTCATGAAAATCCGTCAAGTAGTTTCACAGGAATAGTCGCTACAAGTTTTCATTATATAACTCTATGTAAACAAAGATGGCCGCTGACAGCCATGTTTAACGTCGAATCAAAATAATGTTTGACTCTGATAACCATCATGTCATGCTGATCATTTTACAAAAAGTCCCATATCAATATCACTTATAGTTTTCAAGACGTAGTCGCTACAAACTTCTTTTTTAAAAAATCTAATTTTAGCTGTGGCGGCCATCTTGAATTTCTGGCCGATCTGAAATTTTGCTAGGATCAATTAAACATTAAGAGCAACATTCCTGTAAAGTTTCATGAACATCTGTCAAGTAGTTTCAGAGGAGTAGTTGCTACAAGTTTTTACTATATAACTGTATGTAAACAAAGATGGCCGCTGGCAGCCATGTTTAACGTCGAATCAAAAAGATTTTCGACAAGGACCAACATCATGTCATGCTGATCATTTTAGAAAAAGTCCCATATCAATATCACTTATAGTTTTCATGAAGAAGTCGCTACAAACTTGTTTTTTAAAAACCTATTTTTAGATCTGGCGGCCATCTTGGATTTCACATCAACATGAATTTTTGCTAGGATCAACTAGACTGCATGGGCAACATTTCTATAAAGTTTCATGAAAATCCATTCAGTAGTTTCAGAGGAGAAGTCGCTACAAAAAAAAGTTTACGGACAGACAGACGGACGACGGACGCCGCACCACGGCATAAGCTCTGCTGATCTCTGATCAGTAGAGCTAAAAATGGATAATTCATTTTACACTTATTCAATTACTGATATTACAAAAAACACGAATAAACATATACTTTTAAGCGACACATATGCATTATTATATGAGATGAACACCTGGATAGAGTTTTGATAAACTGTTTTTGTAGTGTAATTTTGTCATAATTTGGCGGGTTATTTTAAAATTTGTATAACAAACACCTAAAAATCAGTTAAACCGTAAAATGCCTTTTCTTTTTTTTCCTGTTTTTATTGCAATTTGTCGAAAATGCAGTGGTCTACTTTGTGATTTTAGTACGTGGATTTATTCAATATGCGATTTGTAAACATGGTTGTCTTCATAATGGAATACCTTATCAAAAGTCACATTCTTTATATTTGTCAGTTCGCTTAAAACTTTTGAAGTGATTTTATGTGTACAACTTCAAGCCATAAACAAGAGACCCACTCGCCTTGTCTCAAATTGCTCTCATGTTTTAAGAAACAATTTCTTTATATAAATCAGTAAAGCTGTGACCCCCTTAGTGGCCATATTTGACCCCATTGTCACCATTTGAACAAACTAGGTAGACGATCATAAGCTTATGGTACATGCGAACTATTATTTAGCTTTTGAAGTATCAAAGATCAGAGAAGCTGTTTGAATATGTTTTCCAGTATAATTCAATGTTATAGTGTGACCCCCGGGACAGGGCCAAATTTGATTCCAGGCTTGATTCAAGGGACACCATATAAATTATTTGGTACAGGACAATAATCTTAAGCTACATGTAGCTTATTACACCTCTAGCTCTTGTAGTTTCAGAGATCTTTATATACGTTCCTCCATAACTCTATGTAAATATGTGACATAGAGGGTGGGGGACCGGGCGAAATTAAACCATAAGATCACCATTGGAACGAAATAAATTGGTAGAAATCGATACTCTTATGCTACATGCATCGTATTAGACCTCTAGCTCTTGTAGTATCAGAAAAAGAATATTTTATGGACTTTCCTATATAACTCTTTCCTATATATATGCTCATTAAAGGTCTTCATCATGACCCCTGCATTGTTTCAGGTGCCATCTCGCTCACATCACTAAGAGCAGTGGCAGAAAAACAATAAACGTGGCTCCAGCGTAAATGGAGTGTCTACAATAGAATTTGCAGCAACTCAGCAGTTCAGAGTGAAACGGTCCTAGGCCCATTCTCCATATTTTATCTCGATGTACATGGGGGATGAGCCTGGCATGTTCATGCCTGTTAGGCGCCATATAACCTTTCATGTGTTGGTGCGCCTTAAAACCCAATTCAATTCAATAACCCCAGAACCGGGCCATAGTTGGACACAGACAAAAGTGGTAGAGAACCATAAGCTTGTACAATATGCAAAATAGTAGACCTCTGGCTCTTGTTTTTTTAAAGAAGAGATTTTAAAGATGTTTCTAGACTCTATGTAAATATATGACCCCTGGGACGGAGCCAGATATGACCACAGGGTCAACATTTTAACAATCTTGCTAGTGGACCATAAGCTTATGCTTCATGGATAATATGGGACCTCTAGCTCTTACAGTTTTAGAGAAAATTATTTATTTTTAAAGATTTCCTATATAACTGTATGAAAAATGTTACCCCCGGGGCTGGGCCATATTTGACCCTGGGGTCACCATTTTATAAATACTTGGTAGAGGACCCTAAATGTATAATTCATGCAAAATATTAGACCTGTAGCTCTTCTAGTTTCAGCGAAAACGATTATTTAAAGAAACAAGTGTTTTGCTTAAAAGGGGGAGATAACTCTAATAACAGGAATCAGCTACCCTGTTCACACTGCTATCATGGATTTTTTGTTTCTCTACAAGGTACTCAATAACATGGTACTAGTATGAATTTGTCCCTTGAGATGGTAACAAAAAAGTGTATGGCTCACGGTCTAATTTGCATATTATGGCATTTCAGTTGTGTTGGTTATTTTTAAATAGTTGGACATATCGCCCTCAATAACTGCAAAACTAGCGCAGCAACCGAGATAATCGCAAACACTTGAATAAGTTAATTAGTTAGAGTCAATGTCAAGTTAATTACCAGTAAGATTCAAGGTCAGTGTTATTTTTATACAGCTTTATGGCACACAGCAATGACCCACATTGGATTAATCTAACGCATGCAGTTCCCGAGAAATAGAGCTACACGCAAACATATAATTAACGAAGGTGAACACTGGTATTGCAATTTCTGTTTATTTATTACACCTGCCTTTAGGCTACGTATTCTCATAAAATCATTGAAATGTCTAAACCACAAAAATAGATGGTAATTCGAATGAAACGTAGTTGATAACTGTGTCGATATGTCTTCTACAGAACCCTTCAGGCAAAACGGGTAACTGAAAAAAGACAGAGCAAATAATAATAACACAATTACGAAGATAATAAATAAGTACAAAACTAATCTAGCTTGAAGAGATACTGAAATAACAAATTTAATTAAATTCAACAATGAAGAATACTATTGACATAATGACATATTTTAAGATAGCATATTCCTTGTCTACATACACGACATACCAGACAACTCTTAGGAAATAAGTTTTACAGATGACACCGTAGTCTCTCTAGAGAATACACCCTCCCAGACGCTCACATACTTCACCAGACGTTCACATACTTCAGAAAGACCTGTTGAGACGACTATAAAACTGGGAAACGATATGGGACATGGAGTTCAATCCGACTAAGTGTACTATCATGCAAATAACATCATAAAAAATACCCCACCCCACCCACCACCCCCACAAAAGAAAAACACAAACAACACACACACTTTTTAAAAAAGAAAAATGCCACCCAGTACAAACTATATGCTCATATCGTCTAAAAACCGTTGAAAACTCAAAATATCTTGGAGTTGACATTAGTAACAATCTATCCTGGAATAAGCACACAGAAGAACCACATCTACAAACAGGACTTTGGGGTTTAACAAATACAGGTATATAAGAGGGGCCTAAAAAACTACTGCTGCTCCTTTTGAGTATTCCTACAGAGTCTGGAACCGACACACATACGACAGTAACTAATGATTCAACGAAGAACGGATTGTTGGACCTTAACTGACTGTTTCAATACGCCAGTGCCACTGACATACTACGTAATTTCGTATAGAGGTAGAAAATCGACGATCAGACGCAAAGTTATGTATCTTTTTCCCAAATATACTAAACGGAACTCCTAACGCCACCATATTAAATTTTGAAATGTATTTTGTATTTTAATGTTCTTGTTATAAAATAATTCGTATGGGTACTTTGGTATGGGAAGCCATAACCGTCAACATGTGGATATTTACAAACCATTCAATGACAGGCCATTTAATTCAGCATGAAGTCATTTGATGACGTACATACTGGTTCGATGCGACGTGTTAACTCGGTTAATTCATTACAAAGTGAATTGATACGGCTCAAAGTGAAATGATACGATGTAAAATTTCAAACCATACGACGCAAAGTCATTTGATGACGTACATATTGATTCGATGCGACGTGTAAACTCGGTTCATTCGTTACAAAGTGAATTGATATGGTTCGAAGTGAAATGATACGGTGTACAATTTCAAACCATACGACGCAAAGTCATTTGATGACGTACATATTGATTCGATGCGACGTGTAAACTCGGTTCATTCGTTACAAAGTGAATTGATATGGTTCAAAGTGAAATGATACGGTATAAACTCGGTTCATTCGTTACAAAGTGAATTGATACGGTTCGAAGTGAAATGATATGGTGTAAAATTTCAAACCATACGACGCAATGTCAATTGATGACGTACATATTGATTCGATGCGATGCAAACGCAATCCGTTCATCAGAAACTGATTTCATTACGTGCAAAGTGAAACGGTGCGACATCTGGCGGCGATATTTGCCACACCACTTGCAGGGTTATTTCCCCTACATAACATATATATATTATGATAAATCAAAGTACCAAAAGTACTGAGAATGCAAGGTTTGATAGGAAAGACTGTATGAATATTTGCAAGATCAAATTTCCATAAATTTTACATAGTTTTAGCAAACTCGCCGATCTTTGGCGACCTACCAAAATCTTAGAGAGTCAATTTATTCCAAATATATTGTGATCAATTGTCATTAAGCTGTTTCAAATCTAGACTAGAATATTTTTTAATGAAATTGCTGATGGATAGACAGATATGTGATTTGTGTTCATGGCCAAACTGTCACTCAAGATGACCTCCATGTCTAAAATTATGTCATTTACAGAGTGGCGTGTATTAAGTAGTCTTCCTGGAACAAGATGCACAAGAGGGCCTGTATCACTATACTGGCTTGAATAGTCTAAGGCCGGAAAACAGTTTTTGTCTCGCCTTTTCGAAGAAAAAAAAGAGACATAGGTGTTGCTTTTCCGGCGGCGGCGTCAATATTCAAGTTTTGCGTTTAGGTCATTTTCTCACAAACTGTATGCACTAGACCCTTCAAACTTTGCTTGTAGTTGTATGTTGGGTGGTACATCGCAACGTCAGAAAGCAAATGTGGAAGTGACCTTGACCCTCCAAGCAAAGGGCAGATAACTTAATACTTTTTAGGTTCAACTTTTGCATTAGGTCACTTTTTCACAAACTATATGCACTAGACCTTTAAAACTTTGCTTATAGTTGTATCTTGAGTGGTACATCACAACGTGACAAAGCAAATGTGAAAGTAACCTTGACCCTCCAAGCAAAGGGCAGATAACTTAATTGTTACCTTCAACTTTTGCGTTTAGGTCACTTTTTCACAAACTGTATGCACTAAGACCTTTAAAACTTTGCTTATAGTTGTATCTTGAGTGGTACATTGCAACGTGACAAAGCAAATGTGGATGTGACCTTCACCATCCAAGCAAAGGGCAGATAACTTTAATTGTTACAATTACATCACTCTCTCATGAATTATAATTATGCATTAGATGTTTTAAACCTAATTTATAGCTTGATCTTTGGAAGAAAACATGTTCTATTTTGACTTAGTTGTGTCTTGGGTAGTGCATCTTTTTGGATGCATGGATTTCATCTATGACCTTGACCTACTTTCTGGAGCTGATAACTTTTAGCTCTACTGGCCAAGGGCCTTCACTTTTCATCCGATCTTTACAAAACTTTAACATATTGTTAATATCAATGAAAGCTCGCACAAGTTAGAAAACCAGCCAGATCGGACTAGTAACAGCGGAGTTATGGCCTTTGATTTAGTTACAAAATGCTATATTTTGCCTCGTTAATACGACAGGGCTTTCATTTTTCATCTGATTTTTTATTTCATTATTTTTTTCGGTTCGTTGAATTTTGATGGCCCCTTGACATTTTTACTTTTACATTTCTTGTCGGCTCTACTCCTCCTAAAGCATTGTTGGATTTCGACGAAACTTGGCAGGAAGCATCGGTAAGATGTCTAGTTGTGCATATCACTCTTTTTCCAGTTCGCTGATTTATGACGGAGTTATGGCACTTTCACATTTAAATTTCTTGTCGGCGCTACTCCTCCTAAACTTTCTATACAATTTGGCAGGAAGCCTCAGTATGATGTCTAGTTGTGCAAATCGCGGTATATTAATGAAATCTTGGACAAGTTCGAAAACCAGCTAGATCTTGTTAGTAACGACAGGTTATGGCCCTTGATTTGTTGAAAAATACTATATTGTATTTCCTTTGTTAAATCTGTAGTTACTTCATATTTTATCTGATCTTTATCATATTTGTTTAGGATGTTAATATAACCTCTCACCCCACCACCCCGTCCCATTTTTATAAAATTTCATTCATAGAAGTGGGACAATTTAAAAAATACCCATGCCAGACTAGACACAGCAGACTTATTGCCTATGATTACCAGGTGAGCGATCTAAGGCCATCCTAACCCTGCAATGTTTTAAAAAAAAATACTGATGGGAATTTTATGTCGACAACCCTTGATGTAAGAGCCGTTTTAGCCAGTAGAGCATCCACAGGCCCTCTTGTTTTTAATATAATGGCATTTTGCTTTTAAACAAATGCATTTAAATGTCATCTCAGCAAACGGCAAACTCCATTGTTTTTAGTTACTAAAATGTTTACAACCTCATTTAAGCATCATTGACCGTTTTAAGTCCAGCCTCCTTTAGGCGAGACATGTGAATCCACGGATTTCTTGTTTAAAAAATCAAAGGCTATAACTCTGATGTGTCTAGTCTGATGCAACTGGTTTTGAAATTGTCCAAGTTTAGTGGCGTAACCTAGAAAACGTCTTCTGCTGTAGAATTTACTAAAAAAAAAAAAAATACAAATTTATTGGTGGAAAGAAGAATTGAAATTGACTATAAGTAAATAGACGGGTATTTTGATAAACAACAACAACAAGAAACAGAACAGAATCTAGCTGGACGAAGTAGGTTAAAATGCTGCAGCCATGTGCAGTTTCAAACGGTGTCCGGTTGGGGCCAGATACAATGTCGCATTGTCGTGGGCAACAATGCGACACCCGACAATGCGACATCGCGATATGACAATGCGACATTGCGATACGACAACTCGCCATTGAGATACGACAACGCTACATTGCAATATGACATCGCGACATAATTGCAATGTCGCAACAACGCAATGCAATGTCACGACAACGCGTTGAGATACAACAACGCTACATTGCAATACGACATCGCGACAATTATACATCGCGATGTCATACTGCAATGTCGCGACAACGAAATGCAATGTCACTACAATGCTACATTGCAATACAACATCGCGACATAATTGTATTGCAATATCGCATTGTCGTGACATTGCATTGTGTTGTCTCGACATTGCAATATGACATCGCGACATTTATGTCGTATTGCAATGTAGCGTTGTCGTATCTCAATGTCGAGTTGTCGTATCGCAATGTCGCATTGTCATATCGCAAAGTCGCGATGTCGCATTGTCGGGTGTCGCATTGTTGCCCACGACAATGCAACATTGTATCTGGCCCCAACCGGACACCGTTTGAAACAGCACATGGCTGCAGCATTTTAACCTACTTCATCCAGCTAGGTTATGTTCTGTTTCTTCCTGTTGTTGTTTATTTATCAAAATTATGGTCACGTTTACAGTGTATTTACTTAATTAGTCAATTTCAATTCTTCTTTCCACCAATAAATTTGTATTTTATTTTTTTAGTAAATACTACAGTAAAGTTTCTTTTCAATGTGTGGGACAGACATAGAGAAGTTGAATCAACGGGTAGTGCCTCTTGTAAAGTTATTTGTCCCTGCAGCAGAAGACGTTTTCTAGGTTACGCCACTGAACTTGGACAAGTTCAAAATCAGTTGCATCAGACTAGACATATCAGAGTTATAGCCTTTGATTTTGAAAAAAAAAGTTTTTCGGTAGGCCTTAGACTATTCAAGCCAGTAGAGTGATACAGGTCCTCTTGTGCATCTTGTTCCCGGAAGACTACTTAATACACGCCAGTCTGTAAATGACAAATTTAGACATGGAGGTCATCTTGAGTGACAGTTTGGCCATAAAACACAAATCTGTCTATCCATTTGATCACAATATATTTATTATATTTTGGTAGG
>JAWPHD010023760.1:0-21242 GCA_037043455.1 Cyrtodaria siliqua
CTGTTCTGCCAAAAGTTTTGTGTGAGTATACGGTAAACTCTCAGAGAAGACCAAGAGGCTTAGATGCCGGCTCAGATTCCGGGCAGCATGTTTTGCTGAAAAGGGGTCAGCAATCCTTTCATCACGTGATAAGCCAATGGACCTAACATACCGTCTGATCTTCACGACACGGTATCTGTGTAAATATCCGGATATATCGATATATGTAGAAGTGTAGATACACGTGTCATACGAGACATTATGTAATTGTGAACATTGTATATTAATATATATACTACTTAATATACACTGTTTAAATAATACTGTCTCAGTCAAAGAAACGTGTATCTACACTTCTAATATATCGAACTATCGGATATTTACACAGATACCGTGTCGTGAAGATCAGACGGTATGTTAGGTCCATTGGCTTATCACGTGATGCAAGGATTGCACCAATGTGTGTAAATATGACCCTGTCGGAAATTAATGGGAATTGTTTTTGGAAAACAGTACACCTTTATCTTTGCTGCAGTCAATTACCTGTGTTACAGGAGAGCTACTGCTAGACGCTAATAGACACTAATCGTTTACCTATAGATAAATGGAATTACGGTACCAGTCGTTATCAGCAGCAGGTGTTCGGAATTACCTATAGGAATTTACATGCTGATATTATGGAGTATGTTAACGGATATGTTAACCTGGACAGATTAATAAACTCTCTGCATACAACTTTAAAGGGACTTGCGGTTATTCTGAGGGCCGATGGTGTAACGTTTGGTGGAGCCCAACTGGACGATCCATGACGATACCGGGACAACGATGGCAGTGGACGTGGCCATATATATAGACGCTTTGCAGTGATTATTGTGACTAACTTTTGTGCCGTAGCATTTACATTTACCGTGGATTAATAACTTTCTTTATTCAATGTGTAACTGGATTTATTTATATGTATACAGTGACTAATGGCACAAACATTTAATCTTACATGTTAGTCAAAGAACTTGATTAGAACTGTTAAAATTTCATTATAACATTTCAAATTAAATATGGAAGGAATTTGTAACACTACCATACCCTTTAATAAGTAATAATAATATTTTAATAACAAGTAGTAAAAGTATATCACAGTTAATTGTAAATGACCAGTATTCTACAATTTGGGATTTGCCTCTCAAATAGCAGATATTATATTAACTTACTAAGGTATACAGGGTAGGCGGAGTATAGCGTTGATCCAATTGAATAAATGTGTCGAAATCCAATAATATTACGGCACGTGCATGCAGGTATATATTGGTAGTTTTAGAGAGTCCGTGAGAGTCGGAGGTTGTTAGATATTGTCTGAGAATGTAGAGATTTGATGAGTAACATCTGTTAGGGTTAATATAACCACTATACCGATCAGACAGTAAAATGGGTTAGTTTTAAAGATTATTAAAACGTGTGTTTAAAAGTCTGGACTTGTTAATTAATAATGCCCTGGTGACATAGAGTGTTACAAAAATATAGCATTTTAACTAAATCAAGGGCTATAACTCCACTGTTACTGGTTCAATCTGGCTGGTTTTTGAACGTGTCCTAGCTTTAATTTATATTAATAATCTAGTAAAGTTTGGTCAAGACGGGTGAAAAATGAAGGCCCTATTGTCTTAATGAGGCAAAATATAGCATTTTTAACTAAATCAAGGGCCATAACTCCGCTGTTACTGGTCCGATCTGGCTGGTTTTCGAACTTGTCCGAGCTTTTATTTATATCAACAGTCTGGTCAAACACATGGAAAATGAAGGCCCTGTTGTCTTGAACGAGGCAAAAAAAAGCATTTTTAACTCAATCAAGGGCCATCACTCCGTTGTTACTGATCCCATCTGGCTTGTTTTCAAACTTTTTCGAGCTTTCATTGATATTAACAATCTGGCAAAGTTTGGTAAAGATCAGATCAAAAATGAAGGCCCTATTATCTTAACGAGGCAAATTATAACATTTTAACTAAATCAAGGGCTATAACTCTGCTGTTATTGGTCCTATCTGGCTGGTTTTCAAAGTTGTCCGAGCTTTCATTTATATTAGCAATCTGGTACATTTTGGTCAAGACGGATGCAAAATGAGAACCCTGTTGTCTTAATGAGGCAAAATATAGCATTTTTAACTAAATCAAGGGCCACAACTCCGTTGTTACTGGTCCCATCTGGCTGTTTTTCAAACTTGTCCGAGCTTCCATTCACAAAAACAGTGTGGCAAAGTTTGGTGAGATCAGATCACAAATGCAGGCCCTATTGTCTTAAAGAGCATTTGTAACAACAAGAAGGGCCATAACTCCGCTGTTACTGGTCCAATCTGGCCCTATCATCTTATCGAGACAAAAGTTAACAGACGGATGACGGACAACACTCGCAATCACAATAACATTTTATAAGAGGGCCCCCCTTGGCATTTTGCTACTATTAGGGAAAATACGATATACAATGCATCTGTATTCTATTAATTGTGTCTGTTTGAGTTTAGGACAAAGATTGTATGAATTAGCAACATTGCAACTTAATAAGTTATGTTTCTTTTCCAGGTTTGCAAGCTCTCCTCATCCATTTATACGAGTCCAAGTACCTTTCAACTCCTCTGGCAGCAAGACCAAGACAGCAATTTGAAGCTGACATTTTAGATGTTTACGTTAAACCAAGTATGCAGAGTGTTGACCCTTGGAAGACAAACAACAAACAAAATGAAAATATAAATGTCAATTCCCTTGATGAAATATTCTTTAAAGACGCCAAACGATGTTGTAATATATATGTTAGTGGAGACGCAGGATGTGGGAAAACGCCTGCGTCTCACTAACATTATATATTAACAACATCGTTTGGCTTCTCTTCTAATGAATCCCATTTCATCAACAGGGAATTGTTTAAAACAATGGAAGATTTTGAATATCTATTTTATATTCCATTGAGACATATGGAGTCTGAGTATCACGTTGAGGAGATGATCAAAGCTCAGTTGTTGAAGACAGATTTTCAAAGAGAAGTTTTCTCACGCATACTGGAAAAAGAATCGGAACGCTGTCTCATTATATTAGATGGACTGGACGAATGGAGAACACCATCAACATACAAGAAGTCGTACGGTGTAACTAAGGGTCTTCCAGATAGGAACGATATGTACAAGTACACGATATTGACAACATCACGTCCATGGAAGCTTGAAGTCCTTCGATTGGCTACATCTGAGATTGACCAACAGATAAAAGTCTCTGGCATTGATGATGAAGCTGCATCTGAGTTTATTCATAATGTTGTAAAGCACTTAAATGCAAGGAATAGATCTTCAAAGTCGGCTTCTGATTTTGAGAAAGAACTCCAAAGCAACAAATTGTCTCATTTTAAAACAATTCCTGTAATGTTGAGACAGTTGATCTTGTTATGGTACAGTGGAAAACCCCTTGGTAAATCACAATGTGATATATATAGCGGGATGATTGACCTACTGCTGACACAAGCCGAGATGCGAGATGAGACTTTGTTTGAAAATGTCTGCAGAAAATCACATCTTCAGCTTCCAGAGTGTTTCAGTGACAAGTCAAAATGCAAAGAATGTGTGCCTCTCTTGTATTCTCTTGCAAAATTGGCATTTGAAACATTAATTAGTGAAAACAGAGAAACATCCCTGGTCTTTGAGCAATCGGTTGCAGAGTCTCACGGCGTTGATGAAAATGACATACAAACTTGTCTTAAAGTCGGCATTATGTCGCAAGACATAGTTCCAGACTTAATAACGGATAAGACAAGCTTGTCGTTCTTGCATAAATCTTATCAGGAGTACCTGGCAGCTCTATACATCACAATGCGTGCGGGGGATGACAAAATAATAGAACATATATTCAGTGTCTGCAATACGGTACAAATGTTACTGGAAATGTCAAAGGTAGTTTTGTTTGTTAGTGGAATGAATCCTGCCATAGCGGAAAAACTGTCGCCAGGCGTAAGAAATGTGACAGGGCAAGACAGCCGTATCCAGCAGTACAGACGAGAAGTGGAAGGGGAAAACGAGTATATCGAGACCATTCAGAATATGATTATTGACTGTATGAAGGAGAGCTCAGATAATGGCCATGATCATCTCAGTCTCACTATGGATGACATTTATATAGGCTGGTTTAGTAGATATAGTGACAGAGATCTGGAAGCCCTTCAACACCAGGTCACACAAAACATTGCTAATATCAAGTCTGTTTACATTTACTGTAAGTCAGAAGCCAGATATTCAGATCTCCTTCAACACATTGTACACTGTGAATCACTAGAGAAAATAGTTCTGGGGGGAGATTTAACTAATATGTCGCTTGATTATTTCACTAACATGTTGAACTTACTAAAGATAGTGGCTCTAGAACTCTACAGATGTAAATTAACTCATGACCAGGAATCCATGTTAATGACATCTCTGTCACGGACAACTGTGCTCAGCAAGTTAGTGGCACTCAGACTATACGATATAACATTAACTCATGACCAGATATGCAGCTTAATGACATCTCTGTCACAGACAACACAGCTCACACAGATTGTGTTAGAGGAGGTACAATGCAGTGATCATGGTGACCAGTGGGGTAATCATGGTCCCCAGTGTAGATATCAGCTAGATTTATCACAGAATAAACAGCTGCAGAAACTTACACTAGCGTGGCTATATATAGACAAGGTGACATTGAACCCAGCAGAGATGAAATACTGCCGTATTGATCACCTACACATTCCTGGTGTAGCAGCGTCCATTCTGTGATGTCTACCTGGGGCACCTAACCTACAAACACTGGAGTGTGGGGGGCTACCTGATTCTGCTGGTGACACACTACAGATAGTCTTACCCAGTCTAGTACACTTGAGAAAGGTTAAGTTACGGAGTATAGACTTGAGTGATAGAAATATTATATTGTCTCCACAGATGATGAACCTGGAGTATGTACGGTTAGTGGGTGTTACATGGACAGGTGCAGGTGTGTGTGAGTTTGTGGCCAGTATTCCTGACACACCACATCCAGTGACATGTTGGTTGTTGTTACGCGGTGGGGAGTATACCAGAGCATGTGACTACATCCACTCCTCTCCAAGATTTGTTGTGACAGACTATCATCCTGGTGATGGTGATACAATTATTCAGTTCCATACACAGAAGCCTGGAGAAGGAACGCGACCACAGAAGTAGATACAAACATGTGCAGGATATTTGTTGTTTTTCAGTAAACAAATGCGTTATGTGTATTTTAAGTTGTTAAGTTGAGTACAAATTCATGTTTTTCGGACGATAACTTTTGAAATACTCGACCGATTTTCAATTACTTGGACTTGTTTTTTTCGTTGAATCATTTCCAAACTAATAATGTAAGTTTTATATCGAATTTCAAAAAAAAGTTGTTTTTGTTCAAATTGGGTGAAAACTATTCAACCGATCTTTAAATACAACCACTTGTTTTCTTAGTGGGGTTATTTTCTATCTATTGAAGTGACTTTTATTAAGAATTTCTAAAAAAAAATTGTTTTTGTTCAAATTGGGTGGTTTTTTTCAGAGTAGCTATTTTTAACAAAACTAAAAAAAAACATTTTTCGAAAACTACTCAACCGATCGTTAAATACAACCACTTGTTTCCTTAGTGTTTTTTTTTCTGTCTATTGAAGTGACTTTTATTAAGAATTTCTGAAAAAGTTGTTTTTGATCAATTTGGCCACATTAAATACTCAAAAATGTTGTTTTTCCTTCATAGATTTAAAGGGAAGCTGTTAAAAATCATCGTCTCAACAACCATTGTACGTATGTTGACAGTTGTTTACTTCGAAATGATTGTTGTATCCTAGAATATAAGATGTGTACAGATGAACCCACTTGGGTGAAAATGAGGGTCCTGGGTTTCCCATTTTTAGCGCCTGATCGAAAAGGTTCGGGAATATAGAAATGACCTTGGCGTCCGTTTGTCCGTGAGTCTGGAACTTGAAAGGTCGAATGTTCTTATTTCCTTGGTTGGCCTGTAACCTTTTAACCTAGGGATTTGAAGAAATGGTTCGAAAATCACAGCAGGCAGTGTGTCGTCCTGATATATCCCAACCATACTTTTTAACGTCAATGTCATGGCCCGGTCAGGGGTCAAATGCACGACTTTAAACCAATTTTTTGTTTTTGCAAAATTGGGATTTATATTTCCCATGTTAGGAAAGTTATTTTGCATATTTGTATAGAATTACTGGTGTAATTTCTAATATTTGCACAAGTTGTACAGGAAACCATGTACGATGTAAGGAATGTTATTTTGCATATTTGATAGTTTGTATAGGATTAGCAGTGTGAATTTCTAATACACTAGACGGCACTTATAAGTTAACCCCGATTTTAAATGCTAATAAAACATTTAATTCATCATAATTTCGTCAAACTTTGAACACATTCTTGAAAGCGGTGACAGAATGTAATCTGATTATCAAATTGATTATTTATTTTCAATTTTATTTTTGCTGAATCAGTTAAAAATAATTATATTGATGAGTTTTCAAAATTTTAAATTTTAAAGATATCAAATATAATGTAACTGGAGTGTTTATAAGTGTCGTCAAGTGTTTGTTTTGACAGTTTGTATTTGTACATGTATAATATTAGCTGTGTGAGTTTGTGATATTTGTATGTGTTATTTACTATAAATAATTTTAAGATTTCACGGTTTGTATTCAAGAAGCATTGCTACCACTAACATATCATTTCATCTAGTATGTGCGTATAAGTAAAAGTTCCCCTTTAAAGTTATTTCCGATGATACCGTCTAATTCAAAATGGCTGTCATTACAAACCTAGTGAAATCACGTTTTAATCTTTCCTCAAAACCCCTAAGTCACTTTGAACGCAACATTCCTGTTGGCGCCATATAACCTTTTTGTGTTTGTGGGACGTAAATTCAACTTTTCTTGTTAGTACAACCTAGAACAGTGTCGATTTTTGGACATTAATGCTTTTAAAGCGACACACGGCAACCTTGAGTTTAATATCAAGCATTAAAATTAGCAACTTGATTTATTATTCCTGTATCATTTTGTCTTGGAACCTGTTTGCATATAATCAAAATTTGAGATTTCAATTGTCTTCATTATTCTACCAGGTTTTTAAATATATTATTGTTGGAATATAATATATAGTGAGTAATTTGTAAACACAATTTGCTTTGAACTAATCTAATAATATAAATGATTGAACAAATGCAAGTTATGTAGAAAACTAAAGGGACACCTGCATTTTTAAAAAATCAAGATTGCCAAGTGTCCCTTCAATTTGTAACACGAGGCAGATTTTTTTAACTGAAACAATTCATCATGATCGAAGTCTAAAATGTGTTATTAACAAAGAACTTACAATAATAAATCATCGACATTATACAAAATCCATTTTTTATTTTGTTTTTCAAAGGGACACACGGTATCTTTATTTTTTTTAAACTCACGGCGTCACGCTAGTTTTTCTGCATAACTTGCATTTGTTCAATCATTAATATTAATTATAAGAACAGTATTAAGCAATTTGTTTTTGCATATTATTAAATTTTGTTGTTATTGCACAAATAATATATTTAAACTTACTAGGGGTGTTCGAAAACTTTTGCAAACGCACTTTATACTCGACAATCACGGGATTTACCTGTACAAAACCAATACGAAACGGATGACTGATAATCACTGTACATTGTGTATAAATATAATTAAATCCACAAACCGGTTCTTTTGCAATTTCGATTGCTTTCAGGTGTATTCATAGACACTGCGTTGAAAATGGTTAGAAAACGAATAGAAAATTTTGCTGAAATCAGGGGTTATATAAAAGCCCGCTGTAAGTTGGGATTGAGTATCAAAAGCATACATGATGAGATATGTGTTGTTTATGGGGATAAACAAATGTCATTTTCCACAGTTTATAGGTGGTTTACAAAATTCAGTTCCGGTCAGGAATCAGTCAAAGATGCCCCTTAAGTTATTCAGGAAGACCCAGGTCTGCAGTTACCAAATCTAACATTAATAAGATCAAGTCCATTATTGAGAAAGATGCGTGTTTCACTGTCCGACAGCTGGCACAAATGACAAACTTGGGTTTAGCATCTGTCCACTTCATTCTGAAGAAAATTCTTAAGGTTACGAAGATAAGTGCTCGCTGGATCCCCCATTTGCTCACCGATGAGCAGAAACGTACGAGGGTGCAAATGGCAAAGCAACTGCTGAAGAAGTACCCAAAATATCAGAAAAAGATGTTTGATAGTCTCATAACTGGTGATGAGACATGGGTCAATTTTTATGAGCCCAAGCGAAAAGTTTATAACAGGATATGGGCTCTGAAACATGCCAAAAGGCCAAGTATTGCTAAACGAACACTGACAGCAAAGAAGGTGTTATACGCCATTTTCTTCAGAAATTCTTGGCCACTCATGCAAATTGCTGTTCCAAAAGGTAGGGGTGTGTCTGGTAGCTTCTTTAAGAAAGTGGTTCTGAAAAAATTGCGAACAAAAATGAGAAAAGTACGTCCAAAAACCGGTCTCCAGCATGTCCATTTGTTACATGAAAATGCTCCAGCCCACAAATCCTCAACTGTAGCACAGTTTTTGAAGTCTTAAAAGGTCAATGTATTGTCGCACCCTCCCTACAGCCCAGACCTGGACCCGTGCGATTTTTTCCTCTTTCCGAAATTGAAAAAAACACCTATCTGGTAGGAGATATAGGTCCAGAAGTGCATTGGGGTGCATTGGGGTCTGCAGTTCACAAGTTTCTTATGGATGTAGCCAAAGATGAGTATGAAAATTGTTTCAAAAATTGGATTAAACGATTGAAACGATGTGTTCTGGCTAAAGGGGAATATTTCGAAGGTAACGTTATTTGCAAAAGTTTTCGAACACCCCTCGTATAGAATAATAAGATGAAATGGTGAATACTTAAAATTTGATTTATTCAAAAGTGACCAGGGTAAAAGTAAAAATGATACTGTATATATAAATCGAGACACCCATTTCAAACACTTCAAGATTTTAAAGAGAGAAAAACTGTTTAGTATCTGACGTCATGGCGGGTTTATTATATTACAATTTGTTTAGACATTTGACCGTCATGTCTTGCAATAAAACTATCTTTAAAGGGACACGCAGCAATTTAAACTTTTTAAAACTCGATTTTTTTGCATATTTGCAAATTATTTTTAATTATTACTTGAATAGAACAAATCAAATTGCATGACTAATTGTTGATTACATTGCACCAATAATATATTTACACCTTTGTAATTATATTGAAGAAACTGCAAAATGATATATAGGGTCCTATAGAAACCACAGCGTCCGAACGCAATGGCATTGTAGGTCTGCACTGTACTGCAAAAAAGGACAAGACACTACAATGAAAGAGACAAAAAACAACAGAAAGGGTGGTGAAGACAGGGTTACCGACGTGGAACGGTCAATAGGCAATAAGGCCTACTGGTTAGCTTGAATCGATTTTATATGCGTACAGTCCTCGCTATTGTCCTGTCTTCAGCGCCAAAATAGACAAGACAGTGTAAACAAAACTAAATCCCATCAAAAGGAATTCTCTAACAATAAAGTCAACATCCAGAGAAACTAACTAAAGATACACATACAAAATAATAAACATCTCAGGATGTATCCAGAATCGTACTGAACAACCATAGTAGTTGCAGCTAAAGAGAAAACCAATCTAGGGTAAGACCAGAAAACCCGAGGGACGAAAGCTCATGCACCCACCTCCCTTAGTTGGGGTTTCAGTAGGTACAATCATAGAGTCCCAAGAGGTAGTCCAGTCATCGCACAAGTGAAAAGTGAAGCGTAATGACTGACTGTAGAGGGGTGAATCACTAAACACGCAGTGCGCTGTAAAACCAAAGGGTTATATCCTTTTCTGACGAACTTCCTGATTAAATGTGTAAAGCCTTCAAGATTGCCATGTGTCCCTTTAAAGAGAGAAAACAAACTGTTTAGTATCTGATATTTATGACGCGATGTTTTGGCACTAAAGTTTAAATGACGTCATGGCGGATTGATTCATTTTGATTTTTTAGACATTTGACTGTCATGTCTTGTGGTAAAAACTATCTTAAAGGGACACGCAGCAATCTAAACTTTTTAAAACTCGAGTTTTTTGCATATTTGCAAATTATTTTTAATATTTATTTGAATAGTACAAAGCAAATTGCATCTGACTAATTGTTGATTACATTGCACCAATCATATATTTACACCTTTGTAATTATATTGAAGAAACTGCAAAGACTTCAAGATTGCCATGTGTACCTTTAAAGAGAGAAAACAAACTGTTTAGTATCTGACGTTTATGACGCGATGTTTTGGCACTAAAGTTTAAATGACGTCATGGCGGATTGAGTCATTTTGATTTTTTAGACATTTGACTGTCATGTCTTGTGGTAAAAACTATCTTAAAGGGACATGCAGCAATCTAAACTTTTTAAAACTCGAGTTTTTTGCATATTTGCAAATTGTTTTTAATAATTATTTGAATAGTATAAAGCAAATTGCATCTGACTAATTGTTGATTACATTACACCAATAATATATTTAGACCTTTGTAATTATATTGAAGAAAATACAAACTAATTGTAATTACCTTTTGCTTAATTGCGTACAAGCAGATTTAAAGACAAAATATGGTGCTAATTTTGATGCTCCATGTCACTTTAAACTTGTTTCATTCCATACTAGATTCATGCAACTTTTAAACTATTTTGAATTTTAACTCATCAAAAAGCTTGTTAATAATTTAAAACTCGTTTCATCAATTGTATTTGGAATGAAAACTCTTTCAGTCCTGGTATATTAGCAAAAAGATGAGGAGTTTGATGGCAGCAATGCTTCTTTAATGTATGCCAATATAAATAGATTTTGTTTTTATTAGCTGTGTTTTTAGCTCTTCTATTTTTGAAAAACACGATGAGGTATTGTCACTACTTGATCTTTGTCTGCGTCTTTCATAGAGCCAGGTTCTATAACTCGTGCTTATATTTTAATAAAATTATGGCCCCTTTGTACTTTAATAGAAACAGTTGATTCAAGTTGTGTATAAGCCTGTATCTTGGAAACTATTACAAATAATATACATGTGGCAGCCAGGTTCTATAACTCGTGCTATTATTAGCTCTACTGGCGGTCGTCCGTCGTCCGTCCGTCCGTCCGTCCGTCTGTCCGTCCGTCGTCCGTCCGTCTGTTAATTTTTGCCTTGTGAACACTCTAGGGCCTTCATTATTATTCGAATCTTTACGAAACTTTGCCAGTGTCTTTATATCAATAAAAGCTCGGGCAAGTTCGAAAACCAGTGGGATCGGATACATTTCACCAGAGTTATGGCCCTTGTTTAGCTGAAAAATGCCATATTAAGTTTTGTGAACACTCTAGCACCTTCATTTCTTATTTGATCTTTACCAAACTTGCACAGATTGTTAATATCAATGAAAGCTCGGACAAGTTCGAAAACCAGCCATAACGGATTAGTTAAGCCGGAGTTATGGCCCTTGTTTTTTCTGAAAATTGCCCTTTTCTGCCTTGTGAACGCTCTTAAAGGGGGTATATCATGATTTTTCTGGATACATCTTAAATTATAAAATTGTTCCAGTTCATGATAAAACACTTATGTCAATCAAAATATGATGTTAGAACCATTTTGTTAATGTCTAAACTTTGAAAACACCATATATCTAGGACGGAATCGGACGTAAAATGCTGAAATTAACCCTGGTGCGTCACCTAGGTTAGCACGTATTACTGTGCAGAATGAATTTCTTTGCAAATAAGGGATAATTGTTAGGCTCATTCATTATGTTTTGGCCATGTAGAATAGAAAATATTAATATTTTTCAATTTTAAATCGGACACCTAGACCCCCATGAAAATCCTGATGTACTCCCTTTAACACCTTCATTTATTATTTGATCGTTACCAAACTTGCACAGATTGTTAATACTAATGATAGCTTCGTCAAGTTGGAAAATAAGCTATATTGGTTCAGTAAAAAACAGCCGCCGGTTTTTTTTTGCCGCGCCGGTTTTTGGCAAAAACACCAAGTAATTCCGAATGAGCTAGGGCGCTTTCGACTATATCATATGAAAGCACATATCAAATGATTTTAAAATTATATTCTATTTCATCGGTGACACTTTAATTTTTCCGAGAGATCCCTTGTATAACACTGCTTTCATAGTTCAAAGATATACACAACATGTTCTCCGACCCCATATTGACAAGGAGTCTGATAACGTTAGGCATTTTCTAAAACTACTATATATTAACAAAGGTATTGATTTCATTGACATGCCTAGTATTTTTCGAGATACTCATGTAGTTGATTCTATCCCAAAATATTTCAAAAATTCTGAAAGTCCTGTAATTTGTTATAAGTATTAAAAGCCTATTAGAAATATTATTTTCAACTACAACAAAATAGTTTCTGACCTTGATATAGTACATAATACTCCTAAGGAATGTGAATGCAACACATCAACATTTTGCTATGCTCCAGCAGGTCATGTTATCACTGGTAATTTTGATATTATTGATAAACGTATTCGGCATTTGTTTTCGAAAGGTCCTAAATATAGATTACCTTCAACTATTGATTTTAATGCCTGGCGTGCCCAGATCGCCCACTCCATTGAAGATTTTAGTATCAAATGGTGTCGTAGAGAACATGCGGATCCAAACTCACTTTCTACTTGGAAAAAGTCAATTCTGAAAATTATAGATACACGTATTAACTTTTATAATGCTAACCCCTCTTTACTTCCTCCGAGACCTAGTTTTTCCTTTCGTAATTTAAAATCGGGAATTCAGGAATTTCATAATAAATTTGTTTTAGTTCCTGCAGATAAAGCAGCTAATAATGTAATTATTGTTTGACGCCTACATTACGTCAATGTTTTATCTCTGGAACTCGGCAGCACCAATTCGTATACTCCAGTTAATTCTACCGAGGATGATGTTGTTTCCGCACATATCACTCGGTGCACTACTTTCAAGGCTGGTGTAAACGATAAGCAAAATAAACTGCCTACTATGTACTGGATTCCTAAATTACATAAAAATCCATATAAGGCTCGCTTTATTTCGAATTCTAGTGCCTGCACCACAACAAACATCTCCAAACTTTTAACTTCTAGTCTTACTGCCGTTTAAGATCACGTTAAACTGTATTGTGATAAAACTTATGAAAACTCTGGGATTAATTTATTTTGGTCTATAAAAAATTCAGGAGACGTTCTTGATAAAATGTTCAAGAAAGGTCAAGTTTCATCAATAAGCACTTATGACTTCTCTACACTATATACAACCTTACCACATCACTTTATTAAAGACAAGCTAATTTCTCTTATTCAAAAACATTTGCTAGAGAAAATACTTCATTTTTGGAATGTAATAATATAAAAGCGTTTTTTACTAACGGCAGTTTTGACAATTATACTATGTGGACTTGCTATGAAGTTTGTGAAGCACTCATCTTCCTATTAGATAATATTTTCGTCAGGTATGGAACCACCATTCATAGACAAATTGTTGGTATCCCTATGGGTACGAACTGTGCACCACTTGTCGCAGATTTGTTCTTATTTTGCTATGAAAGGGATTTTATGTTGAGTCTTTCACCAGATACCCAAGCAGATGTTATTGAAGCCTTTAATGATACCTCTCGGTATCTGGATGACATATTGAACATTGACAACCCTTTCTTTCCAACATTGGTTAATTATATTTATCCTAAAGAACTTCAGCTTAACAAAGCTAATATATCTGATAATAACGCTTCTTTTCTTGATTTAGATCTCTCGATTGAAAATGGTAAAATAATTAGCAAAATCTATGACAAGAGAGATGATTTTAATTTTGACATTGTTAATTATCCTCACTTGGATGGGGATGTTCCCCGAGCAACTTCTTATGGGGTATATTTGTCTCAACTTATTCGTTTTTTCTAGAGCTTGTACTCGAGTTGAGGACTTCAATATTCGTAATCTTTGTATAACTAAAAAGTTACTCAATCAGGGTTACCGTTACCAAAAACTTCGTAAAACCTTTGCAAAATTTTATAATCGTAACCCTGATCTTCTTTCCAAATATAAAAGTAATTTAAGGACTCTTCTGCGACAAGGACTATCACAACCTGACGTCTATGGTGATGTGATTTATAAACTTCGTAAGATTTTAGGTCATGATCACTTTCATACTATCTTTGTTAAACTTGTTAAAAAGTTTATCAAAAGAGGTTATGTCCCTATCATTTTGCAACGTACTGCATGATTGGTGGTGGACCCTTTTACAGTTCGCCACTATGCTTTCCTCTTTAATTGTACGATGACCAGACAGGCTGTGGACACTATGATGACGCCTACCTAAAGCCCATTGGGACGGTTGCGTTTGATGTTTGTCCATGATCTTTCTTGTCGTGCCCTTAAGGGTTCATTCTCTTACTGCTCTGGCTGCTGCAAAGTCATTGAGTACCTTCATTGTGGCTTTCTAGGCTATTGTTTTTTTTGTATTATATTTACACGAGCATATTTGTGTTTTATTTATATTGCCTATTGATGCTGCCTTGTTGGTTAGAGATTAGATCATGGCGGGGATTTCTTTATTTACACTGTCCTGTTTTAATGGGATGACAGTAGGGTAAGTGTGAGGTTTGGTGCACCCTAGAACCGGTTTAAACCCCCAGTGGCCTACTTTGCCACTGACCGTTCCAAGGCGGTAGCCCTATTGTCAACCCTTTTTGTGTTTGTGATGTCGTTTGCATTTATTATTGCTTTTGCCTTCGTGTTTGTCTGTTTGCGTGTCTGTTTCTGTGTTTTGTGGTTTACTGTCCTCCTTAAATGCTACTTTCCCTGTCCGATCTTTTTATATTTCTTTTGACCTTTCCCATGGGAAAAGCCTGTTTTCCCATGGGAAAAGCTTTTTTCTCATGGGAAATGATTTGGGCAGTTTTCCCATGGGAAAAACAAGAAGTATTTATCTTTCAATATTAAGTCAAAAGAGTATGCGGCTTTCGTATTTAGGGTCTATGACGAAGTTTTACAGCGATACGAGCACTTTGATATTTTCACATGGGAATATTTTCCCAATATTGTAATTTGGGAAAATGTTCCCATGGGAAAATGAGTTATTTCTTAATAGCTAAATCAACACTTCAAAGCCTCGAAACATCTTCCATTGCAGTGTTGACAATTAAATATGCCCTTATGTTTATAATTTAATGAAATAAAAACTTTCCGAAAATAAAATGGGAAAATTCTCCCAAATTGTTTTTGGGAAAATTTTCACAAATGTTACTGGGAAAATTCTCCCAAATTGTTTTGGCAAAAGTTCTCCCATTTTTTGACTGGGAAATGGAAAAGAAAACAAATCTTTCAAATAAATATAAGTCAAAATATCAAACAAATAAAAAAAAACAAAAAAAAAAACAAGAGGGCCTGTGGATGCTCTACTGGCTAACATGGCTCTTATAACATCAATAAAGCGAGTAACTGCTAATTACGTTTTTTGAAAGTTTTTGGAAAAAAACAGCTTTTTAACTAAATTAAGGGCCACAACTAAAGAATCTGGTAAAATCTGATAAAGATCAGATGAAAAATGAAGGCCCTACCGTATTAACGAGGCAAAATATAGCATTTTTATCTAAATCAAGAGCCATAATTCCTGTTACTGGTCCGACTGGTCCAACATAGAGCTAAAAAAAAAAAAAAAAAAAAAAAAAAAAAAAATTAAACAAAAAATAAATAAAAAAATAACAAAAACATATATATATAAACAAGAAATGTCACAAACAACAAATGCCCCCGAAGTGACCTGTAAGTGTGACCTTGACCTTTGAGCAATATGAAACCAACAGATATATTTAAAAATAATTTTAATATATATATATATATTAAAAAAAAAAAAAAAAAACATTAAAAAAAAAAAAAATTATTAAAAAAAAAAAAAAATAATTCACATGAAAAAAGAAATACAATTAGGGAAAAAAATGAATCAAATTAAAAAAAAAGAAAAAAATTAATGAAAATTAATGAAAAAAAAATAAATAATTAAAACAAGTTGAAAATCCGTCCAGGAATCTCGAGTTATTCTCTCACACAATTTGACCTATGACCTCCAAATGTGACCTTGACCTTGGGGCCACAGACCTGGATTTGTGCTCGACAAAAAATGCCAGTTATTGACCGGACATGATTTGACCTTTGACCTCTAAGTGTGACCTTGACCTTGGAACGACGGACCTGGATTTTGTGCGCGACATGTCGTCTGGATTTGCTGAGCACTAGTGCCAAGTTATTTGAATATCCGTCCATGAATTTCTGAGTTATTAACCGGACACAAAAGCACTTTGTTTTGACCTTTCATCTCTAAGTGTGACCTTGACCTTGGAGCCATGGACCTGGGTTTTGTGCGTGACACGTCGTGTAGTTGTGGTGAGCAATTGTGCCAAGTTATTTGAAAATCTGTCCATGAATGTCAGAGTTATTAACCGAACACGAAAGCACTTTGTTTTGACCTTTGACCTCTAAGTGTTACCTTGACCTTGGAGTCACGGACCTGGATTTCGTGCGCGACGCGTCGTCTTGTTGTAGTGAGCAATTGTGCAAAGTTATTTGCGTCCATTATTGTCAGAGTTATGAAGCGGACACGATTGTACAGACGAATGGACAACCTTCGACCTGGATTTTGTGCAAGACACGTCGTCTTGTTGTGTGAGCAATTGTGCGAAGTTATTTGAAAATCCGTCCATTATTGTCAGAGTTATGAAGCGGACACGATTGTACAGACGAAAAGACAGTGCGATATGCCACCCTTCGGGGCAAAATATATGCCACCCTTCGAGGCAAAATATAGCATTTTTAACTAAATCAAGGGCCATAACTCCGCTGTTACTGGTCCGATATGAATGGTTTTCAAACATGTCCGAGCTTTCATTAATATTAACAATGTGGTAACGTTTGATAAAGATAGGATGGAAAATGAAGGCTCTATCGTCTTAACGAATCAAAATATTGCATTTTGAACTAAATCAAAGGCCATAACTCCGCTGTTACTGGTCCGATATGGCTGGTTTTCGAACTTGTTTGAGCTTTCAATGACAATAACATTATTTGAGCTTTTAACGACAATAACAATCTGATAAAGTTTGATAAAGATCGGATGAACAATGAAGCCCCTATCTTCTTGAGGCAAAATATAGCATTTTTAACTAAATCAAGGGCCATAACTCCGCTGTTACTAGTCTGATATGGCTGGTTTTCGAACTTGATATTAACAATATGGTTAAGTTTAGTAACGATATGATGAAAAATGAAGGCCCTATCGTCTCAACGAAGCATTTTTAACTCAATCAAGGGCCATAATTCCGCCTATACTGGTTCGATCTGGCTGGTTTACGAACTTGCTTGAGCTTTCATTGATAGTAACAATCTGGTAAAGTTTGGTAAAGATCGAGTGAAAGATGAAGGCCCTATCGTCTTAACGAGGCCAAATTTAGCATTTTTAACTAAATCAAGGGCCATAACTCCGCCGATACTGGTCCGATCTGGCTGGTTTTCGAAACTATCTGAGCTTTCATTGATATTAACAACCCGTTAAAGTTTGGACAAAAATTGAAGGCCCTATCGTCTTAACGAGAAAAATTTATCAGACGACGGACACGGATGAAGGACGACAGACGAAGGACAACACGTCATCCCGTAAGCTCTGCTGGTCTTCTACCAGTAGAGCTAAAAACTAATCAACCAGTTTGTTTAAGATAGAGTATTTTAACTAAGATCTGATTTTAACTCAGAATCTCAGATTCAGATCGAGTATGATGTGTTGCCTTGCGATTGGTCCTTAACATAGTATTATACCACAATAGCCTAAATACACACTATGCATCGTGTAATACCCGAGGATATACACAGCATATGTTAGTTATTGTCGTATAAATACAATAGAGCATGAGTCTTGCACGTGTACGGACGATAATGCACTCGCTTACGCTCGTGCATTATCTCCCCGTACACGTGCAAAACTCATGCTCTATCCTATACTTGTACCATAACTCTAATGATTTTTCTTTGTTCTTGCTTATGATATAATTTTCATAAACCTGAAGGTCTGAGCCGTGCTATAAATGCCGGTATATTTCAGCCGTGCTATAAATGACAGATTGGGCAGTTATACCATGGTCTACTCAATTTTACGCACGCGAACACAACCTCTCAATCAAACGACTACACCATTACCAAAACAGCACTTCTTGACATTGCATTTGCCCAATAATATACAAAGGCGATTTGCTGCAATAATCAAAACATGGGTCATGCTCATGTCGCGTGATAATGTTATTTCTTGATTGGATCGAGCTGTTAATTTTACTGAAAACTGCAACGCCCTAAAACTTCTTGCACATGCGTAGATGGATAATGGCTCTGGTACAAAATATTTATAGCATATTTTTCTCGTATGCGATCCTCGAGAAGCAGTATAAATCGCATATACTCGAAAAATCATGCTATAAATATTACGTGACTTGTGCATACATAGAAATGTGACCTGTGCATGATAGTTATTGGTAATGCACCGTTTTTTTCTATGAATACCTGTTTTCCCTCCATTGCTTAGGAAAAATATTTCAATCGTTTTCAATCATTTTATATCCTCAATAGTATAATGCGTTTATCAAGACAAGGTCAGTAAATGTGGCCATTTTGAACATCTGATTGACCTTAGCTTTTCTTCTGTCTGACAACATCCTTATAAATGTGTTTTACCTTTGAAACGCATGCCAAGGCTTGTAATGGTGCCTAAATGTTGTTGCATATACACATTTTAAAGTGTCACATTTTCACAATTTTCACAATTACTTATGGCACTACTACTACAGTACTATGCTGTCATAAAAATCTATTTAATGCATTTGAAAATTATTCTTGGTTAACTAAACAATGTGTGGTTGTGGTCGGGTCTATATGTCGTTTGAACAACACAGATTGTCTTCATGTATTGGAAACATATGATCATGTCTCTGTGGTGGTGACTAATCTTAAGTCTCTGTTGTTGGAATATCTCTCATCTCCATAAGGGTTGAATGTGGTTTGAATATCTATCTCCATGTGGTTGGAATACAACAGCCCTATAAGTGGTTCGAATAACACAGACTGTATCCATGTATTGGAAATATATTATCATGTCGCTATGCTGCTGGCTTATCTCATGTCTGTGGTTTAAATATCGCTGGTCTCCAATGTGGTTGGAATATGTGGTTGCAATATATGTCTCCATATGGTTGTTAATACACTGGGTTCCTATGTTGTTCGATTAACCCATATTGTCTCGTTGTAATGGAAATATATTATCATGTCTATACTAGTGGCTTAGTGGTTATATATATGTATTTTGGATGTTCTGGCTCATAGCTCTCGCTTTGCTCGAGTTTGAACCAGAAACACCCAAAACTTGATTTATTAAAACTTTTTTAAAATAGGGGTAGTGAAGATTGCAAGTTTAATTTTTTTGTAATATTATTAAATGTTTCTTTAATACAAAACAAATGTGTTAAATCAACACATTTGTTTTGTTATCAGAATTTTTCGACCTTGAATACAAAGGGTGTGGATCATACTCAAACACACTACTAAAACAATAAATCACACACTTTTTAGACTTTTTTGTAAGGTTGCCATTGCTTCCTTTCTTCCCTGCTCCACTAGTTCTTTTTTTTGAACTTCACTAATTTCAAGTTTCTTTTGTTTGATGTCCTTTTTCAAATTATAGTATCTTTCCAGTTCATCTAAAATCAACTTGAACTCTTGCTCAGATATTTGTGCATCACTCAACGCTTTTGATATTAACTGCTTTATACTATTTAACTTAGACTCTGCCAAAGTTTTTATTTCATGATGTTTTTGAGCTTTTGAATTAAGCTTGCGTCTGATAAAATTAATACAAACACCTGTAGCTCCACATACTATTGCTGATATTTCCAAAGGTAACAAAACTGGAACAACAAATCCAATCCCAGCCATAATAACACCTGCAGATAATAAGGTAGTGTCAATTCCATCTGTAATATTAATACCACGTTTATATTTTTTATAAAGTGACTGACGTATATCTCGTTCTGTAATTAACTTTTTTTCAATTTCTGAAATCTTTTGTAATCTATAATTTTGTCCGTCTTCCACTGGCAACTCAGGATATAAACTTGGTGCTGTTGGTTGCTTCATTTTTTTATTAATAAATAAAAAATTTAATTAATTCAAACCGTATTTACAGCGGTAGCGTTAGCAATCTTGCATACAAAGTTAACAACAGAACCAGCACCAATTTCTAAAGGTTTATCAAAGTTATCATGATTGCGTGGATGATGTGAAGCGTTATGCCATAATTTGGTTGTTCAACACCATTGACAGAAACTATAACAGTTACGTCACCAACTATACGGTTACTTGCTAAACCTATTCCCATAATACGACCACGACGTGTCATCACATGCCCCACATTTGTTTCTGCTCCACCATTACCAAATGAGAGTATTCTATTCAACACAAGTGGGCCCTTAGCCTCTGCAAATATTTTTATAATTCCATATTTAAGATTATCAACTCTATCTTTCAAATGATTAAACTGGTTAACAAAAGGCACAATTCGTCTATATACATCTTGAACATTATTTATCAAAGCCTCTAAGTCTTCTGTTTTTTTAGGGCTTGGTGGTCCAAATATACTCATTGTTTTTTTTATAAAAATATATTTTTTAAATAATTTCTAAAACACAACTCATAGGCAAACCGTGATTAAATATCTTGTTGCCATACTCATCTCTAACTTCTATTTTCAGTTCAGTAATTGCACCATTCACAAGACAGTGATATTCAGGATAAAAACTTGTATATACTATATCTCCAAACTGCTTATTTACTACAGGTACAACACCTATAATAGTGCTTGGTGCACCATTGAAATAATTACTACTCGTGTTAACTTGTTTCAGATGAACATATAGCTGTTTATAAGGAGCTAGTCAATTGGGTAATCTCCTAAAGTAGTACCTGTCAACCATTTTCTGTCCTTGAATCCCAGCATTTTTGAAAGACCGCTTGACATTCGTGTCTCTATTGACGTATCTATAATGGCTGTACCAATTTGCTCAATACTGTCCAGGATAATATTTTCATTTAGCTTTTTAAACTTTTTTGCCAAGTATTGAATGTTATA
>JAWPHD010023761.1:0-21242 GCA_037043455.1 Cyrtodaria siliqua
AATTGTAAATAGTTCTCTTCAGTCAGTACTGTGTGGGGCCTCGATACCAGTGTACAGTTCTGTGCCCTGTAGCTGGTTCTACTGTGCGGGGCGCGGTGACCCAGTGGGGTAGCTGGTTATGAAATGTAGCATGGGGGGGCAGCGGTGACCAGTGGGAGCTGTTTACTGTGCAGGTCCGATGGCCCAGTGGGTAGCAGGATTTACTGTTTGCGGAGGGCCGCGTGACCCTGTGGGTAGCTGGTTATACTGTGCAGGGCCACGATGGCCAGTGGGTAGCAGGTTCTACTGTGCGGGGCCGCGGTTGACCCAGTGGGTAGCTGGTTTTACTGTGTGGGGCCGCAATGGGCCCAGTGGATTGCGGCCCAGTGGGTAGCAGGTTCTACTGTGTGGGGCCGCAATGGCCCAGTGATTGCGGCCCAGTGGGTAGCAGGTTCTACTGTTGTGGGGCCGCAATGGCCCAGTGGATTGCGGCCCCAGTGGGTAGCAGGTTCTACTGTGTGGGGCCGCAATGGCCCAGTGGATTGCGGCCCAGTGGGTAGCAGGTTCTACTGTGTGGGGCCCGCAATGGCCCAGTGGATTGCGGCCCAGTGGGGTAGCAGGTTCTATTGTGCAGAGAGGATACATACTAATAATAAAATTCTTTATTTCATAAAGGTGCAACTCATTTAGATTATACAACACAATTGCACAACACTTATCTTCCATGAGGCCTTCTAATAACAACAGCAACTTATAAACAATAGCAAGTGAATACATGCACATAAACATCAATACTATGTTTCATAGCTGGCATTCAAACAAGTATTCACTAATAACACAACTTAATTTGAACAGAACACCCGTTATCCTTGAAATAGAAATAGTTTATAATTGTATTTGAAAGCATAAATAGAAACAGAAGTCCGGATATTTTCTGGGATTGAATTCCTAATTCGCATGGCAACATAGGTAAAAGATTGTTTTACAATATTCGGATTAAGGTCTAGGATGCTTAATGTACATGTTTAATGCATGATACCGGTTCTTATGTGCAGGGCCACGATGGCCCAGAGGATAGCAGGTTTTGGCTCTGAATCCGGAGATGATGGGATCGAGACTCATTGGTGCCACCGGGTTACTTGGTTACTTCTGTGTGCCCTAACATTACGTGGTCCTGCCTTATTTCCATTAAGCGATGGAAAAGCTTATATTAGCAGGATTTTATAACGGATATTTCGACAATAAAACTTGTTTAAAACATGTATTACTGAAAAAATGTAATAACCTATTTAAACCTAAATTAATGGCTTAATTATACAATAAGCAAACCTTTTAAGCTGAAATTAATTTTTGTTCCATACACGAGCCGACCCGTTTTCTCTTCTGGAGAAAGGGTTGGATGGGGTATGAAAGTTAATAATCGGATGACATAATGAAGGCAATACAACACATTTCCTTGGCCCTCGTCCATCGAATAACCATGCTCTCCCCATGTATCGCAACTAGAGCATGTTATCGAACCATATGAATCTATTTGATTATAAGTAAGAGTAGAGCATGGTACCCTGATTCCTATGAACCTTTCCCTCTCTCTGGAATGGCTCGAAATAAAGTGTTCATGTACATTGTGTTGAGAGCGGTTAAAACCACAATTCGCTTCTTTTGCCATCCTGTCTGTTAATATAGGGACTGACTGCAAGGGAGTTTATGTTGCAGACATGATTTTTTTCTCTTGCCCTTTTTTGTAGAGAAAAATTTGATCAAGGTACAATATTACTTTTCTGCAACAAAGTCAATGACAGCGTAAGGCCAAACAAAAAAATAGTGTGGTCAGGTACATCTAGCAAAATAAATAGGGTAGGGTAGGTGGGTAGGTTGGTATATTTTTTTTTTTTTTTCTCAATAATGAATTCAATTATGATAATGAATTTTAATATGTTATTACTATACCTTGAGTTCGATTTTTTTGCATGACCCCCCAAATGTTTTTTTTATTATCAATTTTTATTTTTATTATTTTTGCATAAAAAGTTTTATTTAGGGTCGGCACCCTTAAAATAGGGTCGCTCAGGTTACCTGAACACATATTTTTTTATTTGGCCCTAAACATTACAGTAGCTATATTCATCTCACCAACAACAGCCAATTTTATAACATATGTACACCATTTCTAAACCTACTAACGAAAAGGTATATATATACAACTTACATATTTTGAGAATGAAATTCTATAGACACAGTATAAACAGCTTTAACCACCAAGCTAGCATGCTAACATTGTACCAATGACATTGTACCAATGTTGGGTCGACGTTAGCTGCAACGTTAGTCCAACGTTGTATATTGACGTCAGCCCAACGTAAGTTTGTCCAGCTGCCCTAACGATGCAGAGACGTTGTTTACATCGTTGTACCAACGTTGGGCCAATGTTTCAGCATTGGCCAATGTTTCAGCATTGGGCCAACGTTGGCACAACAACGTCGCCCCAACGTTATTTTTTCCAGTCTTTAAAAGTTGAATATTTGACCTATAATATACAACACGTTTATATTTTAATTTTTTTCTTTCTCGTGCATCATTTAAAGTGATGTTGTCCAACTTTTAAGGATGGACAGTTTCATTCACTTCAAGCTGCATGGTGGAAATGTAGCAAACATGTTCTGCTTCATAAAGGACAATCTTAACAATCGTTGACATATCATGGTATTTGTATAAATTATAACTTTAAAACTGGTTTCTTTATATTGATATATTTAGTATGTTTATATTGCTATTAGTTGAATTATTTATTTAAGAATTGTTTTATATTTTTTGTGATGTTGTCGAAGTATAATACGTCTGTGATGGGTCACAAATTTTGTATAAATCCGCTTCGCTGCGCTGCGCTACGTGGTTTTATACATATTGTAACCCATCATTGACGTGTTATACTTCGATAACATCGCAAAAAATGAAAAACAATTCTTAAATAATAAAAGAGTTTAAACACATTTAAAATAATAAAATTAAAGTCATCAAAAAGCAAATGTATACTATATAAAGAGATAATTACATCCCTTTATGTCCAAGGATGTCGTAACCCGACGATGTACCAACATCTTATTTTCAACATCGCATCAATATTGGCCAACATTGTTGTCTTCAATTTACTTTAAAACAACTTTGGGCCAAAATTGACACACCATTGTTCCAAAGTTGACTGTTGTTGTATAATGTTGGCCCAATGTTGTTTTTACGTTGGTCCAATGTTTGTAGACAATGCTGTGACATCATTGGGGCTGCTGAACAAAATTACATTGGGCCAACGTTGCTGTACAACGTTAACCCATCTTTGTTGTACAATGTTAGTCCAATGTTGAAACGTTGGCCCAACGTTGGTACAACAATGTCTCAACATTGGACCAACATTGTAGGCAACCGTTGTGACATCGTTGGGGCTACTTAACAATACTGCATTGGGCCAACGTTGTTGTACATTAGCTCAACGTTAAAACAGACGTTGGACCAACGTTGGTACGACATCAAGATTCTAGCTGGGTTGCATTTCGTAGGTTTTTATAGTTTTTCCAATGAAGTTAAAACTCATAATTCATTTTAAGCATATTCAATCACAAGTATCTAAGAACCCATGAATAAACTTATACTTTTAATCATCACAATATATACATTATTATATGACCTGAACACCTGGATAGAGTTTTGATAAACATATTTGTAGTTTAATTTTGCCTTTATTTGGCCAGTTAATTTCTTTAAGTTTTACTTAAAGCTCAGTTTGTGTGTAACGAGATGGACTTAGGTAGTACTCTACACCTTAGGTAGTACTCTACATCTTAGGAGTACTCTACATCTTAGGTAGTACTCTACACCTTGGGTAGTATTCTACACCTTAGGTAGTACTCTACATCTTAGGTAGTACTCTACACCTTAATTTGCTCTTATATGGATTTTAATTGCATATGGTAAGGTAGCAATGAACAGTTTCTTTGAGTTTTCACTTTGATAACGCAATGGTAGCAGGAAAAGGGTATCTGTGTTGTAATGCACACGCTAATGCACTCGCATCCCTTACATGTGAACACTTGGATTTCTATGCTGATGTGTACTTCTAGCACATTGTGCTACAAAGGTGAATATGTAATCAATATGTAACACATGAGAAGGATTTGACCAGAGCGAAGTGAGGTTGCCCACCTTCATTCAAAATGTTTGGTTGGAAGAACTGATTGTAAAATTCGGGGGGGGAAAAGTGTCTGGTAAGGAAAAAAACGGTTGTGGGGTGTTTACATCTTCCTGACAACATTATCTTTTTCAATATTGTTTAAACAAGCGTGACTTGATCGGTTATTATGTTAAACTGTGTTCCCAGTTCCAACCCAGATATAATGCTATTTTCTCTCGGCAGCTATTGTACGCTTGTGTAAAAACCTGGCTTATGTATATTGTAAGGGAACAACTCAGAATACCATGAGTTGATTGACTGATGACTGTAAATTCAATAATCTTGATTTTTCATTTGTTTACACTGTAGAATGCAAATTTCCATGACGTTTACCTACATTTTATGAGCTTCAGACTTAATATTTGTTATTAAGTCTTAGCTTTCAGCTCTGTTTCTACAGTACATTGAATAAATCACCAAACTTAGATCATAGCTGCCTCTTGGGTAGTACATGTCAGTATTATAATATAATGGGTCCATTCAGGGTTCTCCCATCAGTTACCGAAAGCACTCTCGGTAACCATCGGCTACCATCGGTCACTGTCGTTTGCCGATAGGTAGAACATTGGTAACCAAACTTCCCCTTAGTATCGGTGGCCTTGTTGGTACAAAATGTTACAGTCGGTGGCCATTGGCAACCAACGCGGTTGCCGATGGGAGAACCCTGAATGAACCCATTGTTGCATGTTGCTAATATGACTTTGACCTTTACTTATTGTGTGTGGGTTGCTCTGTTTTGAATTGTATATCAGATTTTGAATAATAAAGATTTACTTGTTAATTGATGCCTACTTTCTCTTGCAGACAACAGATTTTCTGCGATACTACATTATTCCCACAGCTTTCATGATGGCGTCTGTTGAGGATAAAGACACCTTGACAACAGACCTTGGTGTTGACCATCAACTTGCGTTTAATGTTCTGCGTTGGAACAATGTATGTTATTTTGGCAGAAATTGTCGCTCTATATATAATTCTCATGTGATTTCAAAGTAAAAAGTGGAATACCCATTCTTTTAAGTGCTATTTCTATTGTTGTTTGTTTCTTTAATTCCGAAATGCTAAAAGTTTGCTTCAAGAGTAAAATGTGCAACCCTGAGATTAAACTGTGAATCTACTGGCCAAGAGTTTTCTAGTACTGAGATTTGGTTGGATCTTATTGCTGTACAGCCCAAGAGTGGTTTAAGTCATTGGTATCCAGAGATTTTAATTTGCCCTTGTTTGATATTGTATTAACCATTAACCCGCTTTGCGTCCATTGTAAACCCAGAGTAACTCGCAGGCTGATCAGGGTTTACAATGTCTGGCTGCTGTCAGTCATTTCCACCAAAACACCCCTGTGTCACATAAATGGAATGGTCTTAATTCAAAGAAAGAACAGTCCATTATATATATATATATATAGCGGGTTAAAGGTTAAATTGGTTAGAGATATTACCCTGACTTGGTGCAATTAGTATTCAAGGTTCATACAGCCTTAAAAAGTCCTTAAATTTCCGAAGTAGCCTTTAAAAGTCCTTAAATCCACTCCAGCCTTAAATTCTGACAAAATATAATTAAAGGTCCTTGAATTTCATAATCAGTCGAATAATTATACAAGAGGAATAATATCTGACATAGCTTTAAAAAAATCGGCAAAAAAAAAAAATCGCCGATAATGTTATGAGTTGAACCGGGCCTTAAAAATGGGTTATTGGAGTCTTAAAAGTCCTTAAAAAGTCCTTAAATTTCATAATGATAATTCTGTATGAACCATGGACTATTGTAAGTAGCTGTTTTATTCAGTGACACTAGCATACATGATATATATCTCCACAGTTGACAGTCAACAATGTACGTATAGAGAAACCTGATATGTTCACGTTTGGTGGCCTCGTCAACGGTATTGCCGGACTGCTTCACCCGATACTGAGCGTGTGCAATGAGACAATAAAACTTATGGAATATGTAAGTATTTATCCGTGGTTAAGTCTAATTAAGGAATAAAGATCTCTAATTATCCATCTGTGCATAGTTATCTAGGTATGTTTCATTTGAGGTTTATTTGACTCATGCTGATTTTAAATTTAAAAGGTCATAAGTCAAGGTCACATTAAAGTTGAATATGAAAATGGTTTCTACACTATTTCAAGCTCTAAAATGTAGTAGGTATTTTCCATATGTAAAGAATCATATCTGTTATGAGTACAGTAGGTTAAAGGTCAAGGCCACAGTTAACTCTAATTTTACCTTCACAATGGTTGCCTCACAGTTTATTAAGTTCTGTATAACAATCTTAATGGAACTTAACAGGTATGCTTCTTTCTCGATTTGCAAGATGCCTATTGCTTATAGGGCAACAGGTCTAAGGTCACGGTTATAGTGAACTTAAACCTGATTTTTAAAATGGTTTGTGGTAGTTGACATGAGTTTTAAATGATCTGTCGTCACTATTTTCATTCATTTGATACTGTCTGTTGAAAAGAAAAACAGCGTCTATTTGGCAAAAACTTCACTTTTTGGAAGGCGGAGCTATCTGTGCACGCATCCGATGTGCCTCAATAGAGACATTTGAACTTACTTTGATGATGTTTATCTTTCTTTTACTTATTTATCATTACCACCCTCCCAAGGCACGTTATTGTTGATACTGTTACAATGGGGAAATAATGTAAATATAAGAACTGTTTCGCAATTTTTCAGCATTTATGCGGTTTTCAAATTGCAGTTGTATTGGAGAAATACCTTTAAGATCATAAATTTATTTTGCTGCAATTAATCAATTTCTCAAGATTAATGAGCAACATACCAATTAACATATCTGCCATTTTTGCCTGTTGTTTTAGGGTCCCTGTACCGTATGTGGCCCGCTATATCAGTGCGCGGATGGATATGCACCCTATGTGGATGGAGCAAGCCGGACACAGGATTGTGAATACTATGTGGGGGACTGGTACGGCTATAAATCTAAGAAACTTGGCTGCCAGGGATTGTGTATTATAGACAAAGAGGTCAGTATGGAGTGCAGAAAGGGTCGGAAGCATTAGGAAAAAACACTTTCAGTGCAATTTTGTTGAGGGTTGGTAGGGTTGGGGTGGTAGGGTTAGGGTGGTTGCAGTGAAACAACTTTTATTAATAGCTCAGTTTTACCAGTGCATTAATACATATACAACGTATCACATACAAGTTAGTACACTAATATAATTTTATATATGTATTAAACTAATTGTAATTCACATACAGGTATGGTGATTTACCCTATGATTGGTGCCTGCCAATTACCAATATGTTCATACTTGCATTTTTATGCAAATTAGCTGACCTAGATTCACGCCACCTGTCAACATGCTAACAAATCTAAATTATAAAAATATATTGTATTTCAAAAGACACAAAGTATAGTTGTTCTTTATTTTTTTCTCATTGTAAAATAACTAACCTGTTATCATCTTACTATCATTTTTCGCCAAGTACCACTGTAACATTCATGGCCAATTCTCTTTTACAGATATCAGGTTGCTGTGATGGTTATTTTGGCTCAGGGTGTCGTGGTATGTACACTTGATTGGGCCTAACAAAAAAACGTGTGTTTCCGGTTTCCCGACCGACCCTACTTTTTCACCGCCGACCCTAAATATTTTTAGCAAAAAAAAAATAAAAAAATATTACAATCAAACAACAAATATTTTAATACACTATTTATCGAAAAGTTTATCAATACGGGACTACCTTCAAAAACAAAATTTCTCTCATCTTGCCATTAATTTAGAAAATCCAGTTTGCCCATCAGTAGTGTCCCTTATAACAAGCTCACAGAAAGGCTGTCGTTCCATTTATGATAATAAATCAAATGTACATCCAACATCTATAGCCAAATGGGGGCAATATGGTTTAAATATAGACAGAGAATGGAAGGACTTATTCAAAATACCTATCAAATGTACAAAAGACACCAGGTTACAATGGTTTCAGGCAAAAATAAACCATAGAATTACTGCTACAAACATCCTTTTGACAAAAATGAAGATAAAAAATGATAATTCTTGTAGCTTTTGTACAGAGTCTCCAGAAACCATTACACATTTATTTTGGGAATGTAAATATATTAAAACATTTTGGGATATTTTTAAGATTACTTGCAATGATAATAATATAATAATCCAACCGGAATGGACTATAAAAGAAATCATATTTGGGTCTAGTCAATATGATATTGTTTTAAATAAATTAATTTTGCATGCAAAATACTTCATATATAAATGTAAGTTAGATGGAAGATTGCCACTGTTCATTAATTTCAAACCACAAATTAAATACATATATCAAACTGAAAAAATAAATGCAATTAAAAGTATTGCATTTGATAAATTTGAAAAACCTTGGTCGACTTATAAATCTCTACTTAATTAGTTTTTGTCTTAATTATTAAGTTACACTGTGCAACACATCTACCTTATTTTTATTTTTTTCTTCTAATCTTTGATACAGAAAAAAGAAGAAAAAGGTTCCCAAGCTAACTTATGTTCCCCGCTGTTCCCACTGAATAATGAAGAGTCACACCTCCATAGATAGATCTTGTCTTTTCTTTATATATTTATATTTTTTATAACAGCATTTTTTTCACACAATCAACTATAGTAAAACTCAGCAGAGATAGTTTGTGGATTTGTATACAAACTGAAACATTCGTACTTGATTATTTTATCTTTGCACTTATCTATGTTAAATCATTTGTTAGGTAAAATATATATGCTGGGTTTTAAAAAAAACAAAAAAAAACAAAAAACATCTTTACAATTATCATTGAAGGGGTATTAAAGTAGCAAAATAAATATCTTGACAATTATAATTTTTTTCCGCTTTCAAGTGTAAAAGGGACATACAGCAATCTGGTTTATTTGTAAATAAAACTTTTGAAAGATCCTCGGTGTCCCTCTTTCAGAAATGTGTATTTTAAATCTTCTTTTGAAATTGTAAAGATGTTTTAAAAAAAAACTCCCTATTTATACAGCTTCTAATTATGATATGCATTTTTGTATGTAAGTATATGTGAAAACTGTTTATATATAAATATGATGCATATTACATACATATCTGTACGGTTTGTTGAGGGGTGGCCCACCCGACCCTCACAAACCTATTACGGGGTGAATAAATGGATTACCATTCATTTGGTAATCGAAATTAAAAAAAAATATATATATATTTTTATTCAAATGATAATTTTATTAGCCAGAGTAGTTAAACATCTAATCTGGATCCAAACTGTTTGCAAAGGTTACCAAGAAGTTGCCTTATTACAAAAATGGCATAATATATGCAAACAATATATATAAAAAAAATATCTAAAAAAAAAAAGTTTTCCTTCCTGACCTACCCTTACTTTTTGACAGGGTGAAACCAGAAACACACATATATTTTTTTTAGGCCTTAGTACTGGAACATTCTTTTACTCAATATACCTTCAAATTTGGTTAACATTTATGAATTAAAGAACTTTAAATAATATTGTATTGAACTTTGTCATGCCTTTTTGTCCATCCATAACAGTTTTGTTTCCCTCCCAAGACTTAACTTCATGCTATCTGAGATGCCAGGATGACACTTTAAACAAAAATAGAGCAGGACTAGACGGTGTGCCATATCTAAAAATGGTTGCCGGTCAGATTAGCAATTTTTGACTTTTATCCCATCCGTTTCCAAAATGTTATTTCCATTTAATTTTAGAATCTTCATATTTGTATAGAGCGTAAAGTATTGTGGTTTAGAAAGGTTGTCATCAGATTGAGTACTTTTAGAGTTATTTCCCTTGATAGAAAGTTGAATTTCTGGCCCATTATAAATATAATGTCTGAGCTACTTCGTATAGAACGTATACAGTGTATGATGAGACGGGTCAAGCTCAAGAATGGCTCCCGTTTGTTCAGTATTTTAAGTTATTTATGTTGATTGTATGAATAAGATTTTTGTCTTTTCTTGTTTAATGATTTTCGGATACCGGTACATGTATTCATCTTCCTTAGATGTCTGCTACTAATTCCTCTCTTAATCCACACTTCTCCGAATTACCTTGTTGTAAAATATATTTCGATAGTATGACATGTATCAGTATGAACATTATTTTTGAGAGCTCCGTGCATTACTGTTGTATCTTCTTCTTTATTTGTATGCAATTACAACGGTGTTGTATTGAACCCTCAATTATGGACATAATTTTGATACTTTCAGAGTGCCCAGGAGGCCCAGAGTTCACGTGCAGCAGACATGGCACATGTAATGATGGTATTAACGGCACAGGCAAATGTGTGTGCCAGGATAAGTTTATTGGGCAGGCCTGTGACAGTTGTGTGACGGGGTGGACAGGCACAAACTGTGATATAGGTAAAACCACAGTCTTATAGCTATAGAAATTGGAGGAAACTATAGGTCCCTTCTCTGTTACATGTTATATCATAATTATTAGTGTATATATAGAGGATCTGACATGAGTTGTCATTTAATACAAAATTTTATTAAACGAGTTCAGGAATTTGTTTAATAAAATTTTGTATGAAATGACGAGTGTCAGATCCTTTTTATCACATGAATTTTGAAATTTTGAATTTGAATTTTTGAAATTTAGAATTTTGAATTTTTGAATTTTTGAATTTTGAATTTTTGAATTTGGAAATTTGGAAATTTGGAATTTTGGAATTTTGGAATTTTGAAATTTGAATTTTTTGAACAATGTTCATAAAACTTCACACATGTCTTCATCTTAACTAAAGGAATGTTGTTACACATGTCCAATAACTCTGACTTTTGTTTTAGCAGAGTTACGCCCCTAAAACTGCAACCTACCCAAACTCATAACTGGCTGAAATAAGCACATGGCAGCTGGCACAGGTGTTCCCTGTAACACTCTTCTAGTTTATTTGTAGTAACTACAAATTCTATTTCAGACATGTCGGGTTGTGGATACAAAAATGGTGGTTGTCATAGTGATGCTCTGTGTTCACATAGAAACAATGGCACCATCACATGTAAATGTGGTCCTGGTTACCGTGGAGATGGTTACAACTGCACTGGACCATGTGACATCGACAATGGTGGCTGTCACAAAGATGCAAACTGTACATATAAGGTAAAATATCTTATGATAAGGGTTATGATAAAAATGATTTGTTGTGTGGAAAACTCCAAAAAAACACATCAAGACTTTAAACTCATTTAAACTCTCAGTTTAATCCCTGGAGTTTTAGGAGTCGGCTGGTACCACGTATTCCTGCAGGCAAGGGTATGTTGGTGATGGCAAGTCAGCATGTAATACTAATGTATATTCCACATATCAGGTGTTGGCTGGTACCACGTATTCTGGCTGGTACCACATGTTCTTGCAGACAAGGGTATGTTGGTGATGGCAAGTCGGCATGTAATACTGATGTAAATTCCACATTTCAGGTGTCGGCTGGTACCACGTGTTCTTGCAGGCAAGGGTATGTTGGTGATGGCAAGTCAGCGTGTAATACTGATGTGTACTCCACATTGTCCACCAGGACTGATACCACACTGTTTGTTAAGGTAATAACCTATTTTATCTCTTCGTGTTCGTCGGCATCACACTCGCTTCTGACCAGTGCATCTCAGTCTCCGGATACGTGGGTTTTTCCAGGTTCTCCTCTTCCCTTCCACATTAAGTCCATGTTAATGCTTTTATTCACACCATTGAGCTTGATTTGCATAAGCTGTGTACATTGTTTCGTAATCGATTCAGAAAAAAAAAGTTTATGTATTTTATCTCCTATGATCGAGAGTAGAACTTAAGCCATGGCTCATTTTCTATGTTTTGTGTGATCAATTGCTTCTCAATCTAGACTACTGGTTAAAATTGCATAAAGATTCCATAGGATGTCTAGTTGGTCCTATTGTTAGGGGCGCTTGTTTCAGCCAAACGTTTTTCTGAAGTAACTTGAGCAATTTAAATAAAACGCATATCATTAGAACTGGCATTTTTAGTGGTAAATATAACTACTTTAATTTTGAAAATCGGTTGAGAAATAAATATTTTACAGCCAAAATGATTTTTTGATGGGAATTTTCCTATGTAAATTCCTTGTTTTTGGAACAGCAGAAAATTAAGAAATTTCAAATAACTTCAGTTAGCTTTCATATTTTGCTATAAAACCTTCAGTCTTAATTTACTAATATCCAACAATTTAAAAACATTTTTGGATTTTCTAAAAAAAAAAAAAAAATTCAAATATTCCATGCAGCAGAATTTTGCATTGAAAATGCCCCCATCAAAAACAACTATCGCGCATGAAATTTTTATTTCTCAACCGATTTTGAAAAGTAAGGTCTTTTTATTTACCACTAAAAATGTCTGTTTCACCACAGGAATCGGACATATTGTAAACCCATGTAATAAATCACATTGACTATCCACTACTAGTATATTAAAATATATTTTTATGACAGGAATGCAACGCGAACATTTCAATTCCGTTTCCGACAGTTTTACCACCAAACGCACGTCAAAAATCGATACTACAGACGTTTTTCTAACAATCTAGAACATTATTGCCACTTACCATGTAATAAAAGTATGTTGTTCAGCTACTTTTGTTTTTGGAGTGAAGATTTTGTTTGTGCCGACTTTCATGCTGTGACGTCATCCGAATGCAGTCTTGATTATCTTCAACACTTGATTTTTTAATAACAATCTTATTGAAAACAAGCAAGCGTCGCAGATGATCTAGACTACCGAATGCAAGATTTGCACGGAATTCAAAACTAATAATAATAATAACTGTCAAAATAAAGACAACGTTTTGGTAAGTATTTCATTATAATTTAATGTCAAACATGGCAATGTTTTAATATTATTATTCAGCCATTATATATTATTTAGCTAATTTAAAAGAAAAAAGATTCACTGCGGAGAATGACGTCACCGCATGGATCTCGGCACAAACAATTTATTCAATTCAAAACCGAAAGTTGCTTAAAAAGTACTTATATTACATGGTAAGTGGAAAGTTATGCCCCAGATAGATAGAAAAACATCTGTAGTATCGAATTATGACGTCCGTTCAGGGATAAAACCTCCAGAAACGAAAATTGAAAATTTCACGTTTCATTCCTGTCTATTTTTATATAAAATTATATACAAACGTGGACCTACATATGGGGATACTGTACTGTGTTTGCAATACGTCCGATTCCTATGGTTTCACTGACATACAACTTATTTAGGTAGTAGATTAATTTTATCTTAAAAGACCAAAAACCCTTTGGCTGAAACAAGCGTCCAAACAATAATTGAAATTCAACTTCCAGTAAAATCCAAGATGGCCACCATGGCTTAACATATACAAACAAATATCAGATTCCTACTTCCCTAGAACTGAATGAGGTTTTGATATGTATAGGACCTTTGCTACAAGATCAATATGTAACCTTTCAATCTTTCAAATTAAAAAAACAACATAATACTGTCTAACCAAACAACACTATATTTAGTACTGTGGCTTTAGACCATTCCAGGCAGTATCCTTATTGTGAGCCCTTCCATGTTTGTAGTGTTGCATACTTTGCTACTGTTGTTCTTTGTAATTGTTGTTTGTTTTGTATGTATGTTTTTTGTTGACTGTGAAATCTACATTTCCTGTTCAGCTTTATACCTATGTATACTTTATTTTCAGAGTATACAAAGTGTGGTCAAGGCTGGTGAACTAGTACCCATGTTGCAGAATCTCACTGCTGGGGTGAAATACACTGTGTTTGTACCAGTGGACAGGGTACTCAGAAACATGGTACATTTAGTTATCATATATACCTAATAATGAATGATGCACACACTAGTCATTTGCTAACAGTAAAAAGATAACAAATCCTGTATCAGGTATTCTCTCGTGGACATGCCAGACCAGCAGGATTTATGCTGGACATTGTGGGATCCCGCAGGATTTATGCTAGACATTGTGGGATCCTGCAGGATTTATGCTGGACATTGTGGGATCCTGCAGGATTTATGCTGGACATTGGATCCTGCAGATTCACGCTGGCCATTGTGGGATCCTGCAGGATTCACGCTGGACATTGTGGGATCCTGCAGGATTCACGCTGGACATTGTGGGATCCTGCAGGATTCACGCTGGACATTGTGGGATCCTGCAGGATTCACGCTGGACATTGTGGGATCCTGCAGGATTCAAACAGGACATCGTGGGATCCTGCAGGATTCACGCTGGACATTGTGGGATCCTGCAGGATTCACGCAGGACATTGTGGGATCCTGCAGGATTCACGCTGGACATTGTGAGATCCTGCAGGATTCACGCTGGACATTGTGGGATCCTGCAGGATTCACACCGGGTATTGTGGGAACAGGCAGATCTGGCATATCCACTACAGGATAAGTTACCATTGTAATAATCATATTTCTAATCATATGATACAGTAGTCAAGAGAATGTTTCCATTAGAAAAGCTGGTCTTAAATAAATGAAATGTCCGGACGTGCCTGTTCAAAAATGCTTATCAAACCTGACCACATCCGATTAAATTAAAAAACATGCTCATGCATTCTGATATACCGTATATCCCATAATAAATGCCACCCCAACCCCTTTTTTACATTTTTTCTTTCATATGAGATCTAGTTTAGAGAAAATACACTTGCCTGACTGAGGTCTAGTTCAGAGAAATAGCTCCACACAAGGCTTTTGAAAGTATAGTATGTAAAAAAAATGATCTCAAATAAATGCCCCCCTCCCCCCACCACTCCCCCCACCACCCCCTTCTGTAAAATGCAATGCTCCCAGGGGAATTTAAATGGGGATATACGGCTTTTTTCATGGAAATTATGGTGTCAGATTAAAAAATTGTAGTTGAAGCCATCAAATACTGATTAAAGGGGTTGATGCACTATTTTCAAACAATGTTTATTTTAAAGGACTCTGAAATACTTGAAAAAAGCTGAAAGAATTATCAAAATACCATGAAAAACAAAGAAGATATGACCTATTGAAAATTTGCTAAGAAACACCAATGGAGGTGGCCATCTTGGAACGATCCCATGTATGGCATATATGACATTTTACAAAATGTCTTTTGAAGCAAAGAAAATCAATGCAAATGAAAAATACAATTTACATCTGTATATTTATTTTTAATCAATTTGCAGTGATTTTCTTTGCTTTAAAATAGATTTTGTCAATATGCCATATATGGTAAAAAGGCGCATTATCGTGTCCGTTCCAAGATGGCCGCCTCCATTTGTTCTTTGCAAACTTTCAACAGGTCATATCTCCTTTATTTCATGGCATTTTGATAATTCTTTCACCTTTTTTCAAGATTTTCAGAGCCCTTTTTAATAAATCTTGTTTGAAAATGTGCATCAACCTCTTTAATAAGTATGTGCAATAGCGTGTTTCGGCACTAAACGACTAATACTGGTTGCTAATGCAAATGGTATATCTGAATATAATCTCTCTTAATATCAAATCCATAAAACTTTTTTGGCCAAAAATATTTGTATTATTATAATCAATCATATGAGTATAGCAGAGCTCTAGATAAACGCTTTTTGGGGGTATTTCAGTATTAAAATTTAAAATACTGAAATAAAAACTAAAATTTATTTGTGAGTAAAAAAAACAACAAAACTATAACATTAATTTTGCTCTTTAAAAAATTCAAAATCGGCATTGCAGATTTATTTAGCAGATAAAATACCCTTTGACATTAAAGTTTATCTGGAGTAGTGTTTGGTGAACAACATCACAAACAGGTGCACATTCTTCCTTCATAAATTTGTGGTTCATTTTGTGGAAAAAATGTAAAACTCATTTAAAATACGGTCAGAAATATTATTGTATATATTTGCCTATTTGCAATTTTCTGCTTCAGGTCATGAACCGGAAGGGCTTGCTTGAACACATTGTGATCGCAAATGAAAGTGTTGTGTTGAATGGTGTTGACTTTGTTGACCAGAATGTTACAAGTATGGGGGGTGATACCCTGTACATCACATTTGATGCCAAACAAAACATGGTGAGGAAATGATAATTAAATGGACATACGGCAATCTTGATTATGTTAAAATCATGGAGACCCACTAGTTTTTCTTCATAACTTGCATATTTGCAATAATTATAAATAATGTTTTGAACATTTCAAAACTAATTTTTTTTTTCTTCATAACTTGCATATTTGCAATAATTATAAATAATGTTTTGAACATTTCAAAACTATTTTTTTTTTTTTTTCTTCATAACTTGCATATTTGCAATAATTATAAATAATGTTTTGAACATTTCAAAACTAATTATTTTATTTTTTCTTCATAACTTGCATATTTGCAATAATTATAAATAATGTTTTGAACATTTCAAAACTAATTATTTTTGAATGAATTGTATGGTAGAATAAGGAAGAAAACTTGGAAACTTCCAAGTTATATAACCTTTAACTTTCGCAAGCAGGTTTAAAATTAACATGATACAGGATTAATAAATCGAGGTATATTTTAATAAATGAAAAATGCTTAAAGATTGCCCTGTGTCCCTTTAATACATACTGATGAGGGAGATCCTTCTGGAAGCAACAAACACAACCAGGAGAATAAACTAGCAGACCGGTTTTATTGAGTCTGTTCATGAGAGGTAATGTGGGAAGCAACATCTCCCACGCCTCCTTGCACCAGCTAAGTGGTATTCTACTTCAAAATCACCTTTATTGGGTTTGTTGATCCCAAAGGACCAGTAAAAGTAACACTACTTTATACGAATTCCAGAAAATTTCATATTTAATGGCTCCTAACCACGATTGAAGTTAATTTGTATGCTACACCGCCCACTGAAAAAACAGTTTCTACAGTAATGATAATTTGGAGTCAGTAAATCCTTTACACCACAAACACCGAGATCATTTCTAGAATGTGTAGATTTAAGAGCATTGCTAATTTCAATCAATTTGAATAACAAATAAAGATGTCCCTCATACAACCGATATAGTAGCCTTTTGACCCATACTTTGTGACATGTTTTTCTTGCATACCAGATAAGGTTATCCATGTTTTACATGGGGGATGGAAAGTCTTATCTTTATGGGTAAAGATAAAAGTCACATGGGCACCAACATCCGGTATGCAGGAAAACATGCAAAACGTTAGTAGCTGGCGGCAGAGCCTCGGTTCCGATAAAAACACTTAAACCTCGGTTTGGAATTCTCTGTATTCACCGGATATCCATGAAAGATTCTTATATTCTTAAACATGGGGGCAGATAAAATTATGTGCGTCAACAGCGACATCGATAACGTCAGCAGTTACATGATGTAAAAGTTAATAGTTGGTAACATCAACAAACAAAATGTCCATGGTATGCAAGAAAATGAATCAACCACGGGTATCTGGTTCAGATAGAGATTTAATAACTTTAATTTCAGTTCTATGTAAACAAGACTAAGGTGCTTGAAGGTAACATCCCGTGTACTAATGGCATCATCCATTTGGTGGCAGCTCCATTCACAGCCCTCGTCTCCAGCGAGTCTGCTCAGACATCGAGCAGCGTTCCAGTTGGTACCATTGTTGGTGTGATAATCACGGTTGTTGTTATAGCAACCGCGGTTGCTGTTGGGATAGTTGTGTACAGAAGGACACACACCAGCTACTGGAAACTTCTGCAGAACTGGAGGCCAAAGAGAAAGGTATAATTAATGAAACTTGGTAGGTAGCTTATACGAAAAGCAAGTTTGGGATTGCATTTGGGGCTAGTGGGGTCAAGGTCAGGGTCATTGTTACTAACAAAAATAAAAATAGTTTCCACTCGACAACTTTCGTTAGGAATGAGACCTTATGGGAAGGTAGCTATATGAAAAGGAAGATTGGGATTGCATTTGGGGTTACTGGGGTCAAGGTCACTATTACTTAAAATAGAATACAGTTTCCACTCAATAACATTAGTTAAGGAATGAGATATTGACCTGAAACTTGGTGTGTAGGTAGCTTATATGGAAAGCAAGTTGCATGTAAGGCCACTGGGTGCAAGGTCAAGGTCACTGTTACTAAAAATAGAAAAACAAATTCTCCTCATTATCTGCAGTTAAGAATGAGATATTGGAATTAAACTTTATTGGTAAGTAGCTTATATGAAAAGGAAGCTTGGGATTGCATTTGGGGTCACTGGGATCAAGGTGAATGTTCAAGGTCAAGTTCACTACTGGGTTCAAGGTCAAGGTCATTGTTACTAAAAATAGAAAAACAAATTCCCCTCGTTAACTGCAGTTAAGAATGAGATATTGGAATTAAACTTTATTGGTAAGTAGCTTATATGAAAAGGGGCCTGAACCCTGTTTGTGCATTTCTGCAGGGGCTTAAACCCTGCTTGTTCATTTATGCAGGGGTTTGAACCTTGCTTGTGGTTTAAGGGGCCTGAACCTTGCTTGTGGATATATGCATGAATATCATCATGTTTAAACATTGTTGAGGGAAGTTTGAGATTTGCCTCTCAAGATCTTATTTCCATCCTTCTTTTCTAGGATTCCGAGGCTTCTGGTCAAGCAGAGCCACTGAATTTCAATGACAATATAGACGATATGGATGCAAGTGGATTACCATCCGGTAACACAAACTTCGGCAACCCCCTGTACAAAGTGGAAGATTTAGACTAATGTGGAAACTAAAACTTTGACAAAAAAGAGTATTTAGACAGATGTAGAAAGCGTCAACACAAACTTCAACAACACCTTGTATACATACAAGAGGATTTAAATAATTTACTTGTACAGTATTGGATGCACTTGATACAAGCTGTAACTTCTACCCAATCTGGTGCCTCTGAATAAATATTTTTTTGAGTTAACCACTGGGTGGAACTCCCTTTTAAACAGATTGATGTGTGCAAGAAGACTTTCTGTGTAAAGCAGTTTATTAGAGACAACTGACAAGTCCTGTAGCTGACCTGCTAATTTAATATTTGGCATAAGATATTTATATACACCTCATTTACATATTCCTACGTACTTTGCGCTTTATGACGTCATTCTGTCGATACATTTGTATGCATACTGGTATGACCTGCTGCAGTCCAGCCAGAAGTCAAAATGGAGCATAACGTGTAAATCTGCATTTGAGGCCTTGAATTTAAAATTATTTCTCATTAAGCATGTATCCTTTCCTGTACTGTGATTTATGCCATTGCCATTTCATCAGCAAAATAATTATAATTGATATACCGGTACATTTGTTTATTTGTTGATGTGTTCATTTTCACAAGTGGAGTCTCCTGGAAAATCATGTTTATTTCTATTTTGAACATTAATCGAGTCCATTTTTACATCAACTGATGATCGATTATAGACTTTCATAATCGATCATCATAATCGGATGCCTAAGTAAATGATGATCGGTTACAATTGATTAATCGGTACATCACTAGTATTCACTTTATATACACGCACGCCTAATAGGTGCCATATCGATTTCCCTAGACTTCCAGTGGTTTTGAAATAAGTGCTATTCTAAACCAAGAGTTTAGTGACATTGAAGCGCTCTACTTACAAGAAAGGGACAGGATATTAATAACCAGATCAGCCATTTACATATATAAAATAAAAATAATAAAGATATTTTGTATCAATAAACAATATTCTAACATGAACTTTCTTTGTGGTCATTAAAATGCTATAATGTATTACTTCCCTTTAATAAAAACATACACAAAATAAAAATATAAATCATAAAAGACAGTAATTATAGTACTAGTCTTTAAAGTCCTACAGACACACTTTAAAATGTATATTGTTATGAGGGCTGTACGGAAAGCAATGTCCTTTGATTATTTTTTTCAAAAGTAAGAGCCATTTTGATTAATTTGCGATGACCTTCAAAGTAATCTCCCTTAGCCAAAATACACCTTTTGAGCCATTCTATCCAATTTTGGAAACATTTTTCATAGTCATATACCCTTGAGATACTGGAAAATGTTGGACCACAGGGCGCATCTTGATTTATATCTTTTCCAAGATGAGTAGGATTTCAGTTTGGGGAAGCTGAGAAAATAGTCACAGGGTGTCAAGTCTGGTAAGATGGGTGTGGAAGAACGGTGACATTTTGTTTTTGCAAAAAATTGGTCACAATATGTGTGCCTAATGGGCTGGTGCATTGTCAAGCCTTCTAGAAGGCAAATGTACTTGAGACCTCTTCTTGGGCGGCGACGTTTGTAGTACCGCTTCAAGTTTTTCATGAACGTTTTTGTAAAAAAAAATCCTGTAACTGTTCGGCCTTTTAGGAACCGCCGTTTGCATAACTGGGCCATTGTGACCGAAAAATATTGCGAACAATTCCTTTTTAGCAGTTCTCGTCCATTTGCCGATACATGGATGTCTCGCATTTTTCATGGCCTAGATTCGGTTTGAAACTTTTCTTTTCGGTTCACAATAATGAACCCATGTCTCATCACCAGTAATAACATCATCAAAAGCCTTTTTGTTATTAGAAGGATACATTTTCAGAAGTTTTTTGGCCATTATTATTCGAGCTTTCTTTTGGTCCTTTAACAAATGGGGTATCCATCTCGCATTATTCTTCCTAACATGTAGTTGCTTCTTCAAAATTTCAGGAACTATTGCTCATACAAGCTATTTGCCATACTCATGACTGTACGTAGGTGAGTCAACATGATAACGCGATCAGTACGTAACGTTGTCGCACGTACGCGACCGGGTCTTGCACGATCTCTGACAGACCCAGTAATGTTGTACCGGTTCACAAAATTATGAATAGTCTGTCTGGAGCAGCCAAAATGACGCGCGACGTTATTTACCATTGACCCCGCCCTGAGCATACAAATAGCTTAGTTTATCTGATCTTCAGAAAGACGTGGCATCACTAAATGCAAAAGTTTTTTAAAAACAAATTAACTTTTTATTATCAGTGCTGAGCAGCAAATGATTACTTGTCGGTGTAAAACCTGTAAGTGAAACACCTGTTGCTGCGCACGTGCAAAGTACGGAACACGTTTTTCATGCTTGGACGCATGAATAGATCGGCGATTTTGAAAACAATTGCATAATCGTTA
>JAWPHD010023762.1:0-21242 GCA_037043455.1 Cyrtodaria siliqua
CATATATATTCAGTTCTTACGCATATATATTCAGTTCTTACACATATATATTCAGTTCTTACGCATATATATTCAGTTCTCTATGCATATGTATTCAGTTCTTACGCATATATTCAGTTCTTACGCATATATATTCAGTTCTTACGCATATATATTCAGTTTTTATTACGCATATATATTCAGTTCTAACGCATATATATTCAGTCTTACGCATATATCAGTTCTTACGCATATATATTCAGTTATAACGCATATATATTCAGTTCTTACGCATATATATTCAGTTCTTACACATATATATTCATTTCTTACACATATATTATTCAGTTCTTACACATATATATTGTTAATACACATATATATTCAGTTCTAACACATACATATTCAGTACTTACACATATATATTCAGTTCTTACACATATATATTCAGTTCTTACGCATCTATATTTCAGTTTCTTACACATATTTATTCACTTCTTACGCATATATAATTCACTTCTTACGCATATATATTCAGTTCTTACGCATATATATTCAGTTTCTTACGCATCTATATTCAGTTCTTACGCATATATATTCACTTCTTACGCATATATATTCACTTCTTAAGCATCTATATTCAGTTCTTACGCATATATATTCAGTTGTTACGCATCTATATTCAGTTCTTACACATATATATTCACTTCATTACGCATATATATTCACTTCTTACGCATATATATTCAGTTCTTGCGCATATATATTCAGTTCTTACGCATCTATATTCAGTTCTTACACATATAGTATTCACTTCTTACGCATATATATTCACTTCTTACGCATATATATTCACTTCTTACGCATATATATTCAGTTCTTACACATATAAATTCAGTTCTTACGCATATATATTCAGTTCTTACAGATATATATTCAGTTCTTCTTACTCATATATTTCAGTTTCTTACACATATATATTCAGTTATTTCACATATATATTCACTTCTTGCGCATATATATTCAGTTCTTACGCATATATGTTCAGTTCTTACACATATATATTCAGTTCTTACGCATATATATTCAGCTTCTTATACATATATATTCAGTTCTTACACATATATATTTCAGTTCTTTCGCATATATATTCAGTTCTTATGCATATATATTCAGTTTCTTACGCGATATATATTTCAGTTCTTACACATATATATTCAGTTCTTACGCATATATATTCAGTTCTTACGCATATATATTTCAGTTCTCTACGCATATATATTCAGTTCTTACGCATATATATTCAGTTCTTACACATATATATTCAGTTCTTACGCATGTATATTCAGTTCTTATGCATATATATTCTTTTCTTACGCAGTATATTCAGTTCTTACGCATATATATTCAGTTCTTACGCATATATATTCAGTTCTTACGCATATTTATTCAGTTCTTACACATATATATTCAATTCTTACACATATATATTCAGTTCTTACACATATATATTCAATATATTCAGTTCTTACACATATATATATTCAGTTCTTACACATATATATTCAGTTCTTACCACATATATATTCAGTTCTTACACATATATATTCAGTCTTACGCATATATATTCAGTTCTTACACATATATATTCACTTCTTAAGCATATATATTCAGTTCTTACACATATATATTCAGTTCTTACACATATATATTTAGTTCTTACACATACTCAGTTCTTACACATATATATTCAGTTCGTTACGCATATGATATTCAGTTCTTACACATATTATTCAGTTCTTAAACATAGTATAATCAGTTCTTACACATATATATTCAGTGCTTACACATATATATTCAGTTCTTACGCATATATGTTCAGTTCTTACACATATATTCCAGGTCTTACGCATATATAGTTCAGTTCTTACACATATATATTTCAGTATTTACGCATATATATTCAGTTCTTACACATATATATATATTCAGTTCTTACGCATATATATTCAGTTCTTATGCATATTTATTCAAGTTCTTACGAATATATATTCAGTTCTTAACGCATATATATTCCGTTCTTACGCATATATATTCAATTCTTACGCATAATATATTCAGTTATTACGCATATATATTCAGTTCTTATGCATATATATTCAGTTCTTACGCATATTGATGTTCAGTTCTTACACATATATATTCAGTTCTTACTTATATATATTCAGTTTTTACACATATATATTCAGTTCTTACGCATATATATTCAGTACTTACACATATATATTCAGTTCTTACGCATATATATTCAGTTCTTACGCATATATATTCAGTTATTACGCATATATATTCAGTTCTTAGGCATATATATTCAGCTCTTACACAACATGATTATATTTAGTTCTACACATATATATTCAGTTCTTACACATATATATTCAGTTCTAACACATATATATTCAGTTCTTACGCATTATAGATGCAGTTCTTACGCATATATATTCAGTTCTTACGCATATATATTCAGTTTCTTACACATATATATTCAGTTCTTACAACATATATATTTAGTTCTAACACATATATATTCATTTCTTACACATATATATTCAGTTCTTTACACATATATATTCAGTTCTTACTCACATATATTCAGTTCTTACACATATATATTCAGTTCTTACAGATATATATTCAGTTCTTACACATAATATATTCAGTTCTTACACATATATATTCAGTTCTTTCACATATATATTCACTTCTTGCGCATATATATTCAGTTCTAAACGCATATATGTTCAGTTCTTACACATATATATTCAGTTAGTACGCATATATATTCAGTTCTTACACATATATATTCAGTTTCTTACGCAAATATATTCATTTCTTACACATATATATTCAGTTCTTACACATATATATTCAGTTCTTTACGCATATATATTCAATTCTTACGCATATATATTCAGTTCTTACACATATATATTCAGTTCTTACACATATATATTCAGTTCTTACGACATATATGTTCAGTTCTATACACATATATATTCAGTTCTTACGCATATATATTCAGTTCTTACACATATATATTCAGTTCTTACGCATATATATTTAGTTCTTATGCATATATATTCAGTTCTTACGAATATATATTCAGTTTCTTACACGATATATATTCAGTTCTTACGTATATATATTTAGTTCTTAAGCATATATATTCAGTTCTTACGCATATATATTCAGTTCTTTACGCATATATATTCAGTTTATTACGCATATATATTCAGTTCTTAGGCATATATATTCAGCTCTTACACAACATATTATATTTAGTTCTTACACATATATATTCAGTTCTTACACATATATATTTCAGTTCTAACACATATATATTCAGTTCTTACGCATATAGATGCAGTCTCTTACGCATATATATTCAGTTCTTACGCATATATATTCAGTTCTTACAGCATATATATTCAGTTCTTTACACATATATATTTAGTTCTAACACATATATATTCATTTCTTACACATATATATTCAGTTCTTACACATATATATTCAGTTCTTACTCACATATATTCAGTTCTTACACTTATATATTCAGTTCTTACAGATATATATTCAGTTCTTACACATATATATTCAGTTCTTACACATATATATTCAGTTCTTTCACATATATATTCACTTCTTGCGCATATATATTCAGTTCTAACGCATATATGTTCAGTTCTTACACATATATATTCAGTTCTTACACATATATATTCAGTTCTTTCTCATATATATTCAATTCTTACTCATATATATTCAGTTCTTACACATATACTATTCAGTTCTTACACTATATATTCAGTTCGTTACACATATATGTTCACGTTCTTACACATATATATTCAGTTCTTACGCATATATATTCAGTTCTTACACATATATATTCAGTTCTTACGCATATATATTCAGTTCTTATGCATACTATATTCAGTTCTTACGAATATATATTCAGTTCTTACACATATATATTCAGTTCTTACGTATATATATTTAGTTCTGACGCATATATATTCAGTTCTTACGCATATATATTCAGTTCTTACACATATATATTCAGTTTTTACCGCATATTATTATTCAGTTCTTACGCATATATATTCAGTTCTTACTCATATATATTCAGTTCTTACGCATATATATTCAGTTCTTACACATCATATATTCAGTTCTTACGCATATATATTCAGTTCTTATGCATATGTATTCAGTTCTTACGCATATATTCAGTTCTTACGCATATATATTCAGTTCTTACGCATATATATTCAGTTTTTACGCATATATATTCAGTTCTAACGCATATATATTCAGTCTTACGCATATATTCAGTTCTTACGCATATATATTCAGTTATAACGCATATATATTCAGTTCTTACGCATATATATTCAGTTTCTTACACATATATATTCAATTCTTACACATATATATTCAGTTCTTACACATATATATTGTTAATACACATATATATTCAGTTCTAACACATACATATTCAGTACTTACACATATATATTCAGTTCTTACACATATATATTCAGTTCTTACGCATCTATATTCAGTTCTTACACATATTTATTCACTTCTTACGCATATATATTCACTTCTTACGCATATATATTCAGTTCTTACGCATATATATTCAGTTCTTACGCATCTATATTCAGTTCTTACGCATATATATTCACTTCTTACGCATATATATTCACTTCTTACGCATCTATATTCAGTTCTTACGCATATATATTCAGTTGTTACGCATCTATATTCAGTTCTTACACATATATATTCACTTCTTACGCATATATATTCACTTCTTACGCATATATATTCAGTTCTGGCGCATATATATTCAGGTTCTTACGCATCTATATTCAGTTCTAACACATATATATTCACCTTCTTACGCATATATATTCACTTCTTACGCATATATATTCAGTTCTTACGCATATATATTCAGTTCTTACGCATATATATTTCAGTTCTTAGGCATATATATTCAGCTCTTACACAACATATTATATTTAGTTCTTACACATATATATTCAGTTCTTACACATATATATTCAGTCTTACACATATATATTCAGTTCTTTACGCATATATATTCAGTTCTTAGACATATATATTCAGTTCTTACACACATATATTCAGTTCTTACTCACATATATTCAGTTCTTACACATATATATTCAGTTTTTACAGATATATATTCAGTTCTTACACATATATATTCAGTTCTTACACATATATATTCAGTTCTTTTCACATATATATTTACTTTTTGCGCATATATATTCAGTTCTTACGCATATATGTTTAGTTCTTACACATATATATTCAGTTCTTACGCATATATATTCAGTTCTTACACATATATATTCAGTTCTTACGCATATATATTCAGTCCTTACGCCTATATATTCAGTTCTTACGCATATATATTCAGTTCTTACACATATATATTCAGTTCTTACTCATATATATTCAGTTCTTATGCATATATATTCAGTTCTTACGCATATATTCAGTTCTTACGAATATATATTCAGTTCTTACGCATATATATTCAATTTTTACACATATATATTCAGTTCTTACACATATATATTCAGTTATTGAGCATATATATTCAGTTCTTACTCATATATATTCAGTTCTTACACATATACATTCACTTCTTACGCATATATATTCAGTTCCTTACGCATATATGTTCAGTTCTTATGCATATATATTTAGTTCTTACGCATATATATTCAGTTCTTATGCATATATATTCAGTTTTTACGCATAATATATTCAGTTCTAACGCATATATATTCAGTTCTTACGCATATATATTCAGTTCTTACGCATATATATTCAGTTCTTACACATATTAATTCAGTTCTTACACATATATATTCAGTTCTTACACATATATTTCAGTACTTCCACATATATATTCAGCTTCTTACACTTATATATTCAGTTCTTACGCATATATATTCAGTTCTTACACATATATATTCATTTCTTAAGCATATATATTCAGTTCTTAGACATATATATTCAGTTCTTACACATATATATTCAGTTCTTACACATATATATTCAGTTTCTTACACATGTATATTCAGTTCTTACGCATATATATTCAGTTCTTACACATATATTATTCAGTTCTTACACATATATATTCAGTTCTTACACGATATATATTCACTTCTTACGCATATATGTTCAGTTCTTACAGATATATATTCAGTTATTACGCATACATATTCAGTTCTTACACATATATATGCAGTTCTTACGCATATATATTCAGTTCTTACACATATATATTCAGTTCTTACGCATATATATTCAGTTCTTATGCATATATATTCAGTTCTTACGAATATATATTCAGTTCTTACGCATATATATTCAGTTCTTACGCATATATATTTAGTTCTTACGCATATATATTCAGTTCTTACGTATATATATTCAGTTCTTACGCATATATATTCAGTTCTTACGCATATATATTCAGTTATTACACATATATATTCAGTTCTTACACATATATATTTAGTTCTAACACATATATATTCATTTCTTACACATATATATTCAGTTCTTACACATATATATTCAGTTCTTACGCATACATATTCCGTTCTTACGCATATATATTCAGTTCTTACGCATATATATTCAGTTCTTACACATATATATTCAGTTCTTACACATATATATTCAGTTCTTACACATATATATTCAGTTCTTACGCATATATATTCCGTTCTCACGCATATATATTCAGTTCTTACGCATATATATTCAGTTCTTACACATATATATTCAGTTCTTACACATATATATTCAGTTCTTACGCATATATATTCAGTTCTTACACATATATATTCAGTTCTTACACATATATATTCAGTTCTTACACATATATATTCATTTCTTACACATATATATTCAGTTCTTACACATATATATTCAGTTCTTACACATATATGTTCAGTCCTTACACATATATATTCAGTTCTTACGCATATATATTCAGTTCTTACACATATATATTCAGTTCTTACGCATATATATTCAGTTCTTATGCATATATATTCAGTTCTTACGAATATATATTCAGTTCTTACACATATATATTCAGTTCTTACGTATATATATTTAGTTTTTACGCATATATATTCAGTTCTTACGCATATATATTCAGTTCTTACTCATATATATTCAGTTCTTACGCATATATATTCAGTTCTTACACATATATATTCAGTTCTTACGCATATATATTCAGTTCTTATGCTTATGTATTCAGTTCTTACGCATATATTCAGTTCTTACGCATATATTTTCAGTTCTTACGCATATATATTCAGTTTTTACGCATATATATTCAGTTCTAACGCATATATATTCAGATCTTACGCATATATCCTGTTCTTACACATATATATTCAATTCTTACACATATATATTCAGTTCTTACACATATATATTGTTAATACACATATATATTCAGTTCTAACACATACGTATTCAGTACTTACAAATATATATTCAGTTCTTACACATATATATTCAGTTCTTACGCATCTATATTCAGTTCTTACACATATATATTCACTTCTTACGCATATATATTCAGTTCTTACGCATATATATTCAGTTCTTACACGTATACATTTAGTTCTTACACATATATATTCAGTTCTTACACATATATATTCAGTTTTTACGCATATAAATTCAGTTCTTACACATATATATTCAGTTCTTACGCATATATATTCAGTTCTTACGCATATATATTCAGTTCTTACGCATATATATTCAATTCTTACACATATATATTCAGTTCTTACGCATATATATTCAGTTCTTATGCATATATATTCAGTTCTTACGCATATATTCAGTTCTTACGCATATATATTCAGTTCTTACGCATATATATTCAGTTTTTACGCATATATATTCAGTTCTTACGCATATATATTCAGTTCTTACGCATATATTCAGTTCTTACGCATATATATTCAGTTCTAACGCATATATATTCAGTTCTTACGCATATATATCCAGTTCTTACACATATATATTCAATTCTTACACATATATATTCAGTTCTTACACATATATATTCAGTTCTTACACATATATATTCAGTTCTAACACATATATATTTATTCTTATGCATATATATTCAGTTTTTATGCATATATATTCATTTCTAACGCATATTTATTCAGTTCTTACGCATATATATTCAGTTCTTACGCATATATATTCAGTTCTTACACATATATATTCAGTTCTTACACATATATATTGAGTTCTTACACATATATTCAGTTCTTACACATATATATTCAGTTCTTACACGTATATATTCACTTCTTACGCATATATATTCAGTTCTTATGCATATATATTCAGTTCTTATGCATATATATTCATTTATTACGCATATATATTCAGAACTTACACATATATATTCAGTTGTTACACATATATATTCAGTTTTTACGCATATATATTCAGTTCTTACGCATATATATTCAGTTCTTACACACATATATTCAGTTCTTACACATATATATTCAGTTCTTACGCATATATATTCAGTTCTTACACATATATATTCACTTCTTACGCATATATATTCAGTTCTTACGCATATATATTCAGTTCTTACACATATATATTCAGTTCTTACACATATATATTCAGTTATTACGCATATATATTCAGTTCTTATGCATATATATTCAGTTCTTACGCATATATATTCAGTTCTTACGCATATATATTCAGCTCTTACGCATATATATTCAGTTCTTACGCATATATATTCAGCTCTTACACATAAATATTCAGTTCTTACACATATATATTCAGTTCTTACACATATATATTCAGTTGTTACACATATATATTCAGTTCTTACGCATATATATTCAGTTCTTACGCATATATATTCAGTTCTTACGCATATATATTCAGTTCTTAGACATATATACTCAGTTCTTACACATATATATACAGTTCTTACGCATATATATTCAGTTTTTACACATATATATTCAGTTATTAGGCATATATATTCAGTTCTTACACATATATATTCAGTTCTTACACATATATATTCAGTTCTTACGCATATATATTCAGTTCTGACGCATATATGTTCCGTTCTTACACATACATATTCCGTTCTTACACATATATATTCCGTTCTTACGCATATATATTCAATTCTTACGCATATATATTCATTTCTTACACATATATGTTCCGTTCTTACGCATATATATTCAGTTTTACCCATATATATTCAGTTCTTACGCATATATATTCAGTTCTTACAGATATATTTTGAGTTCTTACACATATATTCAGTTCTTACACATATATATTCAGTTCTTACACGTACATATTCACTTCTTACGCATATATATTCAGTTCTTATGCATATATATTCAGTTTTTATGCATATATATTCATTTCATACGCATATATATTCAGTACTTACACATATATATTCAGTTCTTACACATATATATTCAGTTCTTACGCATATATATTCAGTCCTTACACCTATATATTCACTTCTTACGCATATATATTCAGTTCTTACGCATATATATTCAGTTGTTACACATATATATTCAGTTCTTACACATATATATTCAGTTCTTACGCATATATATTCAGTTCTTACGCATATATATTCAGTTCTTACACACATATATTCAGTTCTTACACATATATATTCAGTTCTTACGCATATATATTCAGTTCTTACACATATATATTCACTTCTTTCGCATATATATTCAGTTCTTACGCATATATATTCAGTTCTTACACATATATATTCACTTCTTTCGCATATATATTCAGTTCTTACGCATATATATTGAGTTCTTAAACATATATATTCAGTTCTTACACATATATATTCAGTTATTACGCATATATAATCAGTTCTTATGCATATATATTCAGTTCTTACGCATATATATTCAGTTTTTACGCATATATATTCAGTTCTTACGCATATATATTCAGCTCTTACACATATATATTCAGTTCTAACACATATATATTCAGTTCTTACACATATATATTCAGTTGTTACACAAATATATTCAGTTCTTACGCATATATATAGTTCTTACGCATATATATTCAGTTCTTACGCATATATATTCAGTTCTTAGACATATATATTCAGTTCTTACACATATATATTCAGTTCTAACTCACATATATTCAGTTCTTACACATATATATTCAGTTCTTACAGATATATAATCAGTTCTTACACATATATATTCAGTTCTTACACATACATATTCAGTTCTTTCACATATATATTTACTTCTTGCGCATATATATTCAGTTCTTACGCATATATGTTCAGTTCTTACACATATATATTCAGTTCTTACGCATATATATTCAGTTCTTACGCATATATATTCAGTTCTTACGCATATATATTTAGTCCTTACGCCTATATATTCAGTTCTTACGCATATATATTCAGTTCTTACACATATATATTCAGTTCTTACGCATATATATTCAGTTTTTACGCATATATATTCTGTTCTAACGCATATATATTCAGTTCTTACGCATATATTCAGTTCTTACGCATATATATTCAGTTCTAACGCATATATATTCAGTTCTTACGCATATATATTCAGTTCTTACACATATATATTCAATTCTTACACATATATATTCAGTTCTTACACATATATATTGTTAATACACATATATATTCAGTTCTAACACATACATATTCAGTACTTACACATATATATTCAGTTATTACACATATATATTCAGTTCTTACGCATCTTTATTCAGTTCTTACACATATATATTCACTTCTTACGCATATATATTCAGTTCTTACGCATATATATTCAGTTCTTACACGTATACATTTAGTTCTTACACCTATATATTCAGTTCTTACACATATATATTCAGTTTTTACGCATATATATTCAGTTCTTACACATATATATTCAGTTCTTACGCATATATATTCAGTTCTTACGCATATATATTCAGTTCTTACGCATATATATTCAGTTCTTACACATATATATTCAGTTCTTACGCATATATATTCAGTTCTTATGCATATATATTCAGTTCTTACGCATATATTCAGTTCTTACGCATATATATTCAGTTCTTACGCATATATATTCAGTTTTTACGCATATATATTCAGTTCTTACGCATATATATTCAGTTCTTGCGCATATATTCAGTTCTTACGCATATATATGCAGTTCTAACGCATATATATTCAGTTCTTACGCATATATATCCAGTTCTTACACATATATATTCAATTCTTACACATATATATTCAGTTCTTACACATATATATTCAGTTCTTACACATATATATTCAGTTCTAACACATATATATTCATTCTTATGCATATATATTCAGTTTTTATGCATATATATTCATTTCTAACGCATATTTATTTAGTTCTTACGCATATATATTCAGTTCTTACGCATATATATTCAATTCTTACACATATATAATCAGTTCTTACACATATATATTGAGTTCTTACACATATATTCAGTACTTACACATATATATTCAGTTGTTACACATATATATTCAGTTCTTACGCATATATATTCAGTTCTTACGCATATATATTCAGTTCTTACACACATATATACAGTTCTTACACATATATATTCAGTTCTTACGCATATATATTCAGTTCTTATACATATATATTCACTTCTTACGCATATATATTCACTTCTTACGCATATATATTTAGTTCTTACACATATATATTCAGTTCTTACACATATATATTCAGTTATTACGCATATATATTCAGTTCTTATGCATATATATTCAGTTCTTACGCATATATATTCAGTTCTTACGCATATATATTCAGTTCTTACGCATATATATTCAGTTCTTACGCATATATATTCAGCTCTTACACATAAATATTCAGTTCTTACACATATATATTCAGTTCTTACACATATATATTCAGTTGTTACACATATATATTCAGTTCTTACGCATATATATTCAGTTCTTACGCATATATATTCAGTTCTTACGCATATATATTCAGTTCTTAGACATATATACTCAGTTCTTACACATATATATACAGTTCTTACTCATATTTATTCAGTTTTTACACATATATATTCAGTTATTAGGCATATATATTCAGTTCTTACACATATATATTCAGTTCTTACACATATATATTCAGTTCTTATGCTTATGTATTCAGTTCTTACGCATATATTCAGTTCTTACGCATATATTTTCAGTTCTTACGCATATATATTCAGTTTTTACGCATATATATTCAGTTCTAACGCATATATATTCAGATCTTACGCATATATCCTGTTCTTACACATATATATTCAATTCTTACACATATATATTCAGTTCTTACACATATATATTGTTAATACACATATATATTCAGTTCTAACACATACGTATTCAGTACTTACAAATATATATTCAGTTCTTACACATATATATTCAGTTCTTACGCATCTATATTCAGTTCTTACACATATATATTCACTTCTTACGCATATATATTCAGTTCTTACGCATATATATTCAGTTCTTACACGTATACATTTAGTTCTTACACATATATATTCAGTTCTTACACATATATATTCAGTTTTTACGCATATAAATTCAGTTCTTACACATATATATTCAGTTCTTACGCATATATATTCAGTTCTTACGCATATATATTCAGTTCTTACGCATATATATTCAATTCTTACACATATATATTCAGTTCTTACGCATATATATTCAGTTCTTATGCATATATATTCAGTTCTTACGCATATATTCAGTTCTTACGCATATATATTCAGTTCTTACGCATATATATTCAGTTTTTACGCATATATATTCAGTTCTTACGCATATATATTCAGTTCTTACGCATATATTCAGTTCTTACGCATATATATTCAGTTCTAACGCATATATATTCAGTTCTTACGCATATATATCCAGTTCTTACACATATATATTCAATTCTTACACATATATATTCAGTTCTTACACATATATATTCAGTTCTTACACATATATATTCAGTTCTAACACATATATATTTATTCTTATGCATATATATTCAGTTTTTATGCATATATATTCATTTCTAACGCATATTTATTCAGTTCTTACGCATATATATTCAGTTCTTACGCATATATATTCAGTTCTTACACATATATATTCAGTTCTTACACATATATATTGAGTTCTTACACATATATTCAGTTCTTACACATATATATTCAGTTCTTACACGTATATATTCACTTCTTACGCATATATATTCAGTTCTTATGCATATATATTCAGTTCTTATGCATATATATTCATTTATTACGCATATATATTCAGAACTTACACATATATATTCAGTTGTTACACATATATATTCAGTTTTTACGCATATATATTCAGTTCTTACGCATATATATTCAGTTCTTACACACATATATTCAGTTCTTACACATATATATTCAGTTCTTACGCATATATATTCAGTTCTTACACATATATATTCACTTCTTACGCATATATATTCAGTTCTTACGCATATATATTCAGTTCTTACACATATATATTCAGTTCTTACACATATATATTCAGTTATTACGCATATATATTCAGTTCTTATGCATATATATTCAGTTCTTACGCATATATATTCAGTTCTTACGCATATATATTCATCTCTTACGCATATATATTCAGTTCTTACGCATATATATTCAGCTCTTACACATAAATATTCAGTTCTTACACATATATATTCAGTTCTTACACATATATATTCAGTTGTTACACATATATATTCAGTTCTTACGCATATATATTCAGTTCTTACGCATATATATTCAGTTCTTACGCATATATATTCAGTTCTTAGACATATATACTCAGTTCTTACACATATATATACAGTTCTTACGCATATATATTCAGTTTTTACACATATATATTCAGTTATTAGGCATATATATTCAGTTCTTACACATATATATTCAGTTCTTACACATATATATTCAGTTCTTACGCATATATATTCAGTTCTGACGCATATATGTTCAGTTCTTATGCATATATATTCAGTTCTTACGCATATATATTCAGTTCTAACGCATATATATTCATTCTTATGCATATATATTCAGTTTTTATGCATATATATTCATTTCTAACGCATATTTATTCAGTTCTTACGCATATATATTCAGTTCTTACGCATATATATTCAGTTCTTACAGATATATTTTGAGTTCTTACACATATATTCAGTTCTTACACATATATATTCAGTTCTTACACGTACATATTCACTTCTTACGCATATATATTCAGTTCTTATGCATATATATTCAGTTTTTATGCATATATATTCATTTCATACGCATATATATTCAGTACTTACACATATATATTCAGTTCTTACACATATATATTCAGTTCTTACGCATATATATTCAGTCCTTACACCTATATATTCACTTCTTACGCATATATATTCAGTTCTTACGCATATATATTCAGTTGTTACACATATATATTCAGTTCTTACACATATATATTCAGTTCTTACGCATATATATTCAGTTCTTACGCATATATATTCAGTTCTTACACACATATATTCAGTTCTTACACATATATATTCAGTTCTTACGCATATATATTCAGTTCTTACACATATATATTCACTTCTTTCGCATATATATTCAGTTCTTACGCATATATATTCAGTTCTTACACATATATATTCACTTCTTTCGCATATATATTCAGTTCTTACGCATATATATTGAGTTCTTAAACATATATATTCAGTTCTTACACATATATATTCAGTTATTACGCATATATAATCAGTTCTTATGCATATATATTCAGTTCTTACGCATATATATTCAGTTTTTACGCATATATATTCAGTTCTTACGCATATATATTCAGCTCTTACACATATATATTCAGTTCTAACACATATATATTCAGTTCTTACACATATATATTCAGTTGTTACACAAATATATTCAGTTCTTACGCATATATATAGTTCTTACGCATATATATTCAGTTCTTACTCATATATATTCAGTTCTTAGACATATATATTCAGTTCTTACACATATATATTCAGTTCTAACTCACATATATTCAGTTCTTACACATATATATTCAGTTCTTACAGATATATAATCAGTTCTTACACATATATATTCAGTTCTTACACATACATATTCAGTTCTTTCACATATATATTTACTTCTTGCGCATATATATTCAGTTCTTACGCATATATGTTCAGTTCTTACACATATATATTCAGTTCTTACGCATATATATTCAGTTCTTACGCATATATATTCAGTTCTTACGCATATATATTTAGTCCTTACGCCTATATATTCAGTTCTTACGCATATATATTCAGTTCTTACACATATATATTCAGTTCTTACGCATATATATTCAGTTTTTACGCATATATATTCTGTTCTAACGCATATATATTCAGTTCTTACGCATATATTCAGTTCTTACGCATATATATTCAGTTCTAACGCATATATATTCAGTTCTTACGCATATATATTCAGTTCTTACACATATATATTCAATTCTTACACATATATATTCAGTTCTTACACATATATATTGTTAATACACATATATATTCAGTTCTAACACATACATATTCAGTACTTACACATATATATTCAGTTATTACACATATATATTCAGTTCTTACGCATCTTTATTCAGTTCTTACACATATATATTCACTTCTTACGCATATATATTCAGTTCTTACGCATATATATTCAGTTCTTACACGTATACATTTAGTTCTTACACCTATATATTCAGTTCTTACACATATATATTCAGTTTTTACGCATATATATTCAGTTCTTACACATATATATTCAGTTCTTACGCATATATATTCAGTTCTTACGCATATATATTCAGTTCTTACGCATATATATTCAGTTCTTACACATATATATTCAGTTCTTACGCATATATATTCAGTTCTTATGCATATATATTCAGTTCTTACGCATATATTCAGTTCTTACGCATATATATTCAGTTCTTACGCATATATATTCAGTTTTTACGCATATATATTCAGTTCTTACGCATATATATTCAGTTCTTGCGCATATATTCAGTTCTTACGCATATATATGCAGTTCTAACGCATATATATTCAGTTCTTACGCATATATATCCAGTTCTTACACATATATATTCAATTCTTACACATATATATTCAGTTCTTACACATATATATTCAGTTCTTACACATATATATTCAGTTCTAACACATATATATTCATTCTTATGCATATATATTCAGTTTTTATGCATATATATTCATTTCTAACGCATATTTATTTAGTTCTTACGCATATATATTCAGTTCTTACGCATATATATTCAATTCTTACACATATATAATCAGTTCTTACACATATATATTGAGTTCTTACACATATATTCAGTACTTACACATATATATTCAGTTGTTACACATATATATTCAGTTCTTACGCATATATATTCAGTTCTTACGCATATATATTCAGTTCTTACACACATATATACAGTTCTTACACATATATATTCAGTTCTTACGCATATATATTCAGTTCTTATACATATATATTCACTTCTTACGCATATATATTCACTTCTTACGCATATATATTTAGTTCTTACACATATATATTCAGTTCTTACACATATATATTCAGTTATTACGCATATATATTCAGTTCTTATGCATATATATTCAGTTCTTACGCATATATATTCAGTTCTTACGCATATATATTCAGTTCTTACGCATATATATTCAGTTCTTACGCATATATATTCAGCTCTTACACATAAATATTCAGTTCTTACACATATATATTCAGTTCTTACACATATATATTCAGTTGTTACACATATATATTCAGTTCTTACGCATATATATTCAGTTCTTACGCATATATATTCAGTTCTTACGCATATATATTCAGTTCTTAGACATATATACTCAGTTCTTACACATATATATACAGTTCTTACTCATATTTATTCAGTTTTTACACATATATATTCAGTTATTAGGCATATATATTCAGTTCTTACACATATATATTCAGTTCTTACACATATATATTCAGTTCTTACGCATATATATTCAGTTCTGACGCATATATGTTCAGTTCTTATGCATATATATTCAGTTCTTACGCATATATATTCAGTTCTAACGCATATATATTCATTCTTATGCATATATATTCAGTTTTTATGCATAGATATTCATTTCTAACGCATATTTATTCAGTTCTTACGCATATATATTCAGTTCTTACGCATATATATTCAGTTCTTACACATATATATTCAGTTCTTACACATATATATTGAGTTCTTACACATATATTCAGTTCTTACACATATATATTTAGTTCTTACACGTATATATTCACTTCTTACGCATATATATTCAGTTCTTATGCATATATATTCAGGTCTTATGCATATATATTCATTTCATACGCATATATATTCAGTACTTACACATATATATTCAGTTCTTACACATATATATTCAGTTCTTACGCATATATATTCAGTCCTTACACATATATATTCACTTCTTACGCATATATATTCAGTTCTTACGCATATATATTCAGTTGTTACACATATATATTCAGTTCTTACACATATATATTCAGTTCTTACGCATATATATTCAGTTCTAACGCATATATATTCAGTTCTTAAACACATATATTCAGTTCTTACACATATATATTCAGTTCCAACGCATATATATTCAGTTCTTACACATATATATTCACTTCTTACGCATATATATTCAGTTCTTACGCATATATATTGAGTTCTTAAACATATATATTCAGTTCTTACACTTATATATTCAGTTATTACGCATATATATTCAGTTCTTATGCATATATATTCAGTTCTTACGCATATATATTTAGTTCTTACGCATATATATTCAGTTCTTACGCATATATATTCAGTTCTTACGCATATATATTCAGCTCTTACACATATATATTCAGTTCTAACACATATATATTCAGTTCTTACACATATATATTCAGTTGTTACACATATATATTCAGTTCTTACGCATATATATTCTGTTCTTACGCATATATATTCAGTTCTTACGCATATATATTCAGTTCTTAGACATATATATTCAGTTCTTACACATATATATTCAGTTCTAACTCACATATATTCAGTTCTTACACATATATATTCAGTTCTTACACATACATATTCAGTTCTTTCACATATATATTTACTTCTTGCGCATATATATTCAGTTCTTACGCACATATGTTCAGTTCTTACACATATATATTCAGTTCTTACGCATATATATTCAGTTCTTACACATATATATTCAGTTCTTACGCATATATATTCAGTCCTTACGCCTATATATTCAGTTCTTACGCATATATATTCAGTTTTTACGAATATATATTCAGTTCTAACGCATATATATTCAGTTCTTAAGCATATATATTCAGTTTTTACACATATATATTCAGTTCTTACACATATATATTCAGTTATTGAGCATATATATTCAGTTCTTACTCATATATATTCAGTTCTTACACATATATATTCACTTCTTACGCATATATATTCAGTTCTTACGCATATATATTCAGTTCTAACGCATATATATTCAGTTCTTACGCATATATATTCAGTTCTTACGCATATATATTCAGTTCTTACGCATATATATTCAGCTCTTACACATATATATTCAGTTCTTACACATATATATTCAGTTCTTACACATATATATTCAGTTGTTACACATATATATTCAGTTCTTACGCATATATATTCAGTTCTTACACATATATATTCAGTTCTTACGCATATATATTCAGTTCTTAGACATATATATTCAGTTCTTACACATATATATTCAGTTCTTACTCACATATATTCAGTTCTTACACATATATATTCAGTTTTTACACACATATATTCAGTTCTTACACATATATATTCAGTTCTTACACATATATATTTTCAGTTCTTTCACATATATATTTACTTCTTGCGCATATATATTCAGTTCTTACGCATATATGTTCAGTTCTTAGACATATATATTCAGTTGTTACGCATATATATTCAGTTCTTACACATATATATTCAGTTCTTACGCATATATATTCAATTCTTATGAATATATAATCAGTTCTTACGCATATATATTCAGTTCTTACACATATATATTCAGTTCTTACGCATATATATTCAGTTCTTACACATATATATTCAGTTCTTACACATATATATTCAGTTCTTACACATATATGTTCAGTTCTTACACATATATATTCAGTTGTTACGCATATATCTTCAGTTCTTACACATATATATTCAGTTCTTACGCATATATATTCAGTTCTTATGTATATATATTCAGTTCTTACGAATATATATTCAGTTCTTACGCATATATTCAGTTCTTACGTATATATATTTAGTTCTTACGCATATATATTCAGTTCTTACACATATATATTCAGTTCTTACACATATATATTCAGTTCTTAGACATATATATTCAGTTCTTACACATATATATTCAGTTCTTACACATATATATTCAGTTCTTACTCATATATATTCAGTTCTTACACATATATATTCAATTCTTACAGATATATATTCAGTTCTTACACATATATTCAGTTCTAACACATATATATTCAGTTCTTTCACATATACTTTCACTTCTTGCGCATATATGTTCAGTTCTTACACATATATATTCAGTTCTTACGCATATATATTCAGTTCTTACACATATATATTCAGTTCTTACGCATATATCTTCAGTTCTTACACATATATATTCAGTTCTTTCGCATATCTATTCAGTTCTTATGCATATATATTCAGTTCTTACGTATATATATTCAGTTCTTACACATATATATTCAGTTCTTACGCATATATATTCAGTTCTTACGCATATATATTCAGTTCTTACTCATATATATTCAGTTCTTACGGATATATATTCATTTCTTACACATATATATTCAGTTCTTACACATATATATTCAGTTCATATGCATATATATTCAGTTCTTACGCATATATTCAGTTCTTACGCATATATATTCAGTTCTTACGCATATATATTCAGTTTTTACGCATATATATTCAGTTCTAACGCATAGATATTCAGTTCTTACGCATATATTCAGTTCTTACGCATATATATTCAATTCTAACGCATATATATTCAGTTCTTACGCATATATATTCAGTTCTTACACATATATATTCCATTTTTACACATATATATTCAGTTCTTACACATATATATTGTTAATACACATGTATATTCAGTTCTAACACATATATATTCAGTACTTACACATATATATTCAGTTCTTACACATATATATTCAGTTGTTACGCATATATATTCAGTTCTAACACATATATATTCAGTTCTTACACATATATATTCAGTTCTTATGCATATATATTCAGTTCTTACGAATATATATTCAGTTCTTACGCATATATATTCAGTTCTTACGTATATATATTTAGTTCTTACGCATATATATTCAGTTCTTACGCATATATATTCAGTTCTTACACATATATATTCAGTTCTTACACATATATATTCAGTTCTTAGACATATATATTCAGTTCTTACACATATATATTCAGTTCTTACACATATATATTCAGTTCTTACTCATATATATTCAGTTCTTACACATATATATATAATTCATACAGATATATATTCAGTTCTTACACATATATTCAGTTCTTACACATATATATTCAGTTCTTTCACATATACATTCACTTCTTGCGCATATATATTCAGTTCTTAAGCATATATGCTAAGTTCTTACACATATATATTCAGTTCTTACGCATATATATTCAGTTCTTACACATATATATTCAGTTCTTACGCATATATCTTCAG